>APFE030652592.1:169939-267370 GCA_000404065.3 Pinus taeda
TGGCGGTAGATTTCCCAAAAAACGTCGTTTAGGGCCTCAAAATGGCTCCGGAAGTTTAGGACCCGAAAAACTGCTAAAAATAGTAAATTGTGCTATAATTAGGGAAACTGAAAAAAACTGCACGAAGCACTAGAGGGGATCCAAGTCGAATTAGCGGGTGGCCACCAATATCCACTTGGATCATTCCTCCCCCCTTAGGAAGCAATGGTCCCCATTGCGTTGAGTTCCTCCATGAGATGAGGGAGCTTCTGCTGCACTTGGTCCCTGGTGAGCCACTTGCCTTGGTGAAGGAGTTGTCCTGCTTTGACAACTCGATATAGCTGGATATTCTGCTGGCGAGTGTGCTTGATCTGTGTGTCCATGATCCGATCAGTTGCAGCTTGTTCCATGCAAGTTGGATTTAACTCTGTGGGTGTGAGTTGTTCTGCAATGTCGGACGTGTCTAGTAATGGTGGAAAGTATGGCCGAAGGCAGTCGACATTTGAACACCGGGTGCAGGCCAAGGAATGGGGGAATGCGGAGCTCAAATGCATTGTCTCCCATAGCCTTGGTAATGGTGTAAGGGCCATATCAGAGTGGTATGAGTTTTTGATAGGCTCCGGTAAGGCGTTCCTTTTGCAAATGCAACCAGACTTTGTCACCCACCTGAAACTTGTGTGGCACCCGATGTTGATCATGTCGTTGCTTGTACTTAGCATTTGATTTCTCTAGAATGTCATGTACCTGCTGGAAAATATGTTGAATGTGCTCAATGAAGCTATTTTTCTTATCTGTTTCGGACTGGACATGAGCAGAGTCTACATGATTAGCTGCAAATGGTATGGCCACATCGATGGGACACAGTGGCTGGAATCCCAAGCCCACTTGAAAAGGGCTATGGCCAGTCGAGCTATGGAGAGCCTAGTTGTAGCTGTGCTGAACATAGGGGAGGCTCTCGTCCCATGTGCGTGGATGCTTTGAGTTGTACATGCGTAGAATGTGTACGATCATCCTGTTGACAACCTCTGTCTGGCCATTAGTGAGGATGGTAAGGCTATGGGACTTAGTGAGTTTGGTGTCTAGGCACGGACCAGGAGACTGGACCAAAATTGTAATCAAGGAATTGTTGTCCCGATCTGAGATGGATAGAATGTGGGATTCCCAAGTGTACCCCACTTGTTTCAAAGAAGAGTTTAGCAGTGGCTTCTGCTGTGATATTCTCTGCGGGCTGCCATAATGGCCTCTTGAGAAACCTGTCAATGACCACAAAAACACAGTCATTTCCATGCTTAGTGGAAGGAAGGCCTGACATGTAATCCATGGATATGGATTCCCAAGGCCGACTAGGGGTAGGCAGTAGGGTATAGAGGCCTTGCTTCTTGATGGTCAGTTTAGCAATGGTGCAAGCAGTGCATGACTTGATGTACTTCCCAACATCATGTCAAAGATTCAGCCAATAGAAATACTTCTGCAGTACTGCCACCATTTTTTCGACCCCAAAATTCCCAACAGCTCAATTGTAGTGTACTTCCCAAATCATCTTGGCACGCTCAGTTGAAGGAACACAAAGGTGACCTAGGTGGCATAACAGGTTGTCCTGGAGGTGAAAATTTGGAAAATGCTGACCCTCCAAGAGGTTCTAGTATGTGTGGCCGAATTTCAGGTCACTTTTGTAGAGCAGTGGCCAATCAGAAGTCTCGTGCCCACAAGAGTTGAGCATGGTGGTTAACGCCATGATCGGTGGTCGACTAAGGCAATCTGCAACATTATTAGTGCTGCCCTTCTTATTCTTGATATTCAAATGGAACTGTTGCGAGCATGTGGACCACTTCTGATGGCGATCATTCTGCAATTTCCCTTGGGTCTGTATGAACTGTAGGGATCGGTGGTCTGTGTGGATGATCGTTTCCTTCCCCAAAATGTAATGCTTCCATTGTCAACAGGCCCGCACAATGGAATACATCTCTTTATCATAAGTGGGATACTTCCGGACTGTGTCTGAAAGTGTTTCACTGTGATATGCCACTGGATGCCTATGTTGAGTAAGGACTGCCCCAATAGCATAGTCAAAGGCATCTGTCTCGACCTCAAATGGTTGTTGTAAATCTGGTAACGCGAGCACTGATGTCATGCAGAGGCGATCTTTCAACTCTATGAATGCCTTTTGTTGAGATTCAAACCAAAAGAATTTTGCCTTCGCTCCTCCCTTGATGACATGACTCAAAGGCCAAGTGATATGAGAAAACCCCAACATGAACCTACGGTAGAAGTTGGCAAGACCTAGAAAGTTGTGGAGCTCTATCAGAGTGGTTGGAGATGGCAAATCCCGAATGACTTGGATCTTGGTTGGATCCACATGCACCCCCTGTTCATCAATAATGTATCCCAGATACTGAACTTGGGTCATGCCAAAAGTGCATTTCTCCAAATTGGCACATAGCTTGTGTTGCAGTAGTGTTTGGAGAACCTATCGGATGTGGTGGAGGTGCTCTTCCCAACTCTGGCTGAAGATCAGAATGTCATCCAAGTATACCACTACAAATGAGTTGGTGTATGGCTGCAAGATGTCATCCATTAGCCTCATGAAGGTTGTAGGAGCATTCGTCAACCCAAAAGGCATAACCAACCATTTGAAAAGGCCCTCCTTAGCTTTGAAGGCAGTCTTCCAAACATAAGAGGGTTCGATTGGTACCTGGTGATATCCTGACTTCAGATCAATCTTGCTGAAATATTTTGCGCCCTTTAGTTGGTCCAGGAGGTCATCAATCCGCGGGATCGAGTACCTATTATGGAAAGTGATATTGTGTAGCACTTGATAGTCAATATAGAGTCTCCAAGTCCCATCCTTCTTTTGTACCAACACAATTGGGCTCCTGCAAGGCGATGAACTTGGACGGATGTGGCCTTTCTGCAGGAGATCCTGAATCTGCCTTTTGATTTCATCGTTCTCCAGAACGAAGCACAGATAAATTGGTCCATTGGGTAGCGGCGCCCCTAGGGTCAGATCGATGGAGTGCTTGACCTCATAGTGCAGAGGAACCCCTACGGGGGAGGTGAAGATGTCCTCGTACTCCTCCACGACCTTGTCCATCTGTAGTTGTCGTGCAGAGGGGCCCTGTCTGGAGGCTGTGGCCACCGTCTTCTTCTTTTCTTGAGGGCGTATCGTCACGAAAACAAATTTTCCAGTTTTGGAAATGAGCTTACTGCATTGTTTTGCAGTAATCAAAGAGATGGCAGTAGGCGGTGCTACCTCTGGTATCCTGTACAATTGATTTCGCAATGTAATAATAACAGCACGGGACCTTGATTCATACACAGCATGTCGCTTCCACAAGTATGGTTGTCCTAATAATACATCACAAACTTCAAGGGGAGCAATGTCACACAATACCTCATCTGTGAAGGGCTTGATGTTGTATGGAAGGCGACACTGTTGACTCACGCGAAGATCCCGTCCTTGGTGCAGCCACCCGATGGTGTACGGTTGTGGATGTGTTGTGGTCAGTAAGCACAACTGCTTCACGACCTCTATCGAAATGAGGTTCTTTTGGCTCCCACTATCGACAATGAGCTGTAGTGGGGAGCCCCTTACCCACATCTGGGAGTGGAAGAGACGTTCCTCCTCCTCTAGATCTTCGGGTTCATTTTTCTGGATCTTGGCAGTAGCAACAGTGGCATTGGGATCCGCATCAATGATCTGTTTCCCTTTGTCATTCCCCTTGTCGAGTTCTGACTTAGAGTCGAAACATGCATCTGATTCTGAAACCTTTAGCTTAGCCACCAGTGACTGCTTGGCCCGACACTCACTTGTGTTGTGAGTGGAGCTCCTATGGAACTCACACCATTTTCCAGTGTCCTTTTTCAGCTTTGCAGCACTGTTCTTTGCTTGTAGCTTTGGCGGGTTGTCTTGGGCTGCCTTGCCATGGCTTTGTCCTTTTTTTTGTGGTTTAGGGGCACCTTTCCCTTGCTTTAGATTCGCAGATCCAAAGTCTCGCTTCTTTTGTTTAAACTTCTCCTCGATCTTGAAGACATATCGGTATGCTATGCTGAGTGATGAGATGTTCAGGTAATCCATTTCTTCCTTAATGTACTTGTGTAGGCAGTCGTGGTATTTGAGTATCAAATGTTGCTCCGAATCCTTGATACTCAACTTCGTGTGAAGGGTATGGAAGAGATTGGTGAACTCTGACACATCTTGATCCCTTCCTTGCCATAGCGTGGTTGACTTTATGTATTCATCCTCATAGCTTCCAACATGGTAGTATTTCTCCTTAATGGCATCCCGGAATGAATTCCAGGTGGGTGCAGCTGAAAATAGTGAGCCTGTAGTTTCATCCTTCTGCTCGCAGTAGGTTTCCCACCAGTCCTTGACGTGGGGGCTACTTTGAGAAGAGCGAAAACAATCTTTTCTCGACTTGAAAATTCATGAACAGAAAAATATCCTTCTAGCAGATTTAACCATTTATCTACGGCATCTGCGTCTATCTAACCCTCGAATATGGGGATTTCAAAATTAACTTGTACCTTAAAGGGTGTGGCGCTTCCAGAGTAGCTATTGGAAGCCGATGCGTCACTTCTGGGCAGCCGTTGAAGGATCTGCGCAAAGTTATCCATCATCGCGTTCCTCTACCGCTCGAGTGCTTCTTCGAGCAAGATTTTGATAGGATCTCCTGCCCCCTCGTCTTTCTTCTCATCTGCCATGGGAGGTCGTCGCGATTTACGAGGCTGGTCTTGCAAAGGTTCGACCAGTTCAAGCCCTAACTCCCTATATCCTGACCTCGTTGGGGACATGCAAAGAAAAAACAGAGAAAAAGCAGACCGCTCTGATACCACTGATCCAGATTTAAACAGGAATGCAACAAATTATAGAGATAACCATATACACAAAGATGCAGCGGAAATAATACTTCATTTCATTAATGGAAATACTGAAATATGCTTACAACCAGAAATGGAAATAAACCAGCTAGGGCGATGGTAGCTTATCTCTGAGAAGAGATGTGTGGCTACATGCCTCTGAACTGTGTTACAATGAGGCTCGAAGGCCTATTTATTGTTGAGAAATAATGGAAGACCCTTCACATTCCAAAACCTAACCCTAGAAGATGAAACGCCAAATTGTGGGCCCCATTTTTGGGTAAGTTGGTACATCAACTTCCCGGGGTCGCGAATTGGTCGTATTATCTCCGTTTGACGTGCATGATAGCCCGTTGGAAAGATCTCTCCGAGGACTAGGCCAGAAAAGATGACTCTTAGATAGAAGAGTCATTGGCGGTAGATTTCCTGAAAAACATCGTTTAGGGCCTCAAAACGGCTCTGGAATTTTAAGACCTGAAAAACTACTAAAATAGTAAATTGTGCTATAATTAAGGAAATTGAAAAAACTGAAAGAAGCACTAGAGGGGATCCAAGTGGAATTAGCGGGTGGCCACCAATATCCACCTGGATCAACTTCACCGGTGACCTTGACTTGATGTTGTTGCCCGGGTCCAACTGGTGTCCTCAAGATGAGAATGATTTTTTAAAGTACTTTGAGTGTTTTTTAGCTTTTGAATGTTTATGTAATGTTTTTATAGGAAAAATAAGTACTAACATGAACTTTTATGCTTAACACAGATGTGGCACCATTATGACCTGCAGGCGAACCCCGTCATATGCGATGAGGAGGCCAACTACCTACTGTGGGGGGTGATGCTGATAATCTTCGCGAGGTTTTGAGGAACTTGGAGGGCTTGAGCATGGGTTCCCCCCCTTCCTATGAGGGAGATTCCCACTCATATGTAGCGGCACACAATCGGTGTACCTAAGTGGTTTCTGGTTCCTCTGATAGCTAGAGCAGTTTTAGCATTTCAGGAGTAGTAGGCTCTTTTTAGCAGGTGTTTTTGGTGTAGCCAGTGGGTGTTTGTAGTTGGGCTTAGTAGCCATTTTGTACTTAAAACATCCAAGTTTTGGAATATTTCGATGTAAAAGGCTGGATTTGGATATATATATATCTATATATATATATATATTATAATATATATATATATATATATATATATAATATATATAATATATATATATATTATAATATATATATTATAATATATACTATATATATATATAGATAGATATATATACAAACATTTTGGTATTTTGATGGTGTAAATTTTTTTTAAATGTTTTTGTAAAATTTTTAACTCAATAAATTTTTACTTTTCATGCATGCTTCTATAGTGAATGAGACAGATGCCAATCTAATACATAGTTAGATAATGAATCAACAACCACCTTAAATTCTCTAGGAATGTGTTCACATGTGATTAAATCAAATTGACATTCTAGGAGTCGTACCCTTAAATAATGACGTAAAAAGGTTGGATTATGAATGTGATAATGATTTGTCAATTGCATAACAACTAGCTCGGAGTCTAACCAGACCATAAGATTGGAGATGTCCCTTGATGACGCTTTCCTGAGAAGTGAAATTACGGACATGCACTCCACAATATTGTTGGTGGTGGTACTAAGAAAGACTCCTCCAGAACAAAATGATTTCGACTTAGGTGTGTAGATGATCCAAGCAACTAATGTAATGTGCAATGTGTGACAACTGGTACCATCCGCATATCCTACATATCCTAAGGGTAACGAAGACATCTGCATTGTGAGAAGGATGTATGAGACAAATACTCCAATAAATATCAAAACAATCTAATCACACTAAAAAAGGAAGAAAAACTTATAAATACATAAAATTACAAAGCACATGCCCAGTGCAATACTAGGCATAATACTTTTTCAAATCGATCCCATTTTTGGGCTCAGCGAGTGGGACTCCTTCCCAGTCCTGAAGTTCCTATGCCCCTTTTGAGAGGACTTTCTTGACGACATTGGGACCTATCTATAAGGGTTGAAGTGTTCCTGCCCCCAAGCGGTCATGTTTTTTATTATAGAGCAAAACAAAATCTCCCTCTTGGTAAGAATGAGGCTTGACCTTTTTGTCATATTAGGTTTTTACCTAGCGCTTGTGAGCCTCAAGTGCAAATTAAGCATCTTGATGGGTTTCGTCCAGTTGATTGAAGTATAGTAAGCATTCTTCTTCGATAGTAGTGTCAGGCAGGAGTTCACCAGCTATTTGTGGGGAAGGGATCTGACACTCGATGGGTAAAATTGCTTCCAGGCCATAAGCAATTTGGAAAGGTGTAAACCCTGTGGTAGTTTTTATTGAATTTTGGTATGCCCATAGTGTCGAATATAACATTTGGTGCCAATTGGTTTTACGATTTCCTAGCAACCTACGGATCATGGTTTTTAAGATGCCATTGACAGCCTCTACTTGACCATTAGCTTGGGGGTAGTAGGAGGATGATTGATCCTGATGAAAACCAAGTAGTAATGTTAAATCGAACATCATATGGTTCTGGAAATGAGGTCCATGGTTTGTAACGTTCATGTGGGGTACACCAAAATGATAGATAACCTGATTGAATAGGAATAACATCACAGTTTCTCCATCGGCTCTAATGGTGGGAAGGGCTTCGGCCCATTTCGTGAAGTAGTCCACAACTACTATGATATAGTTGTGTCCAGGAGAGGAAACAGGATTGCAAGTTATGAAGTTTATCCCCCATTTGGCAAAGGGGGCGACGGAGATAACCGAGTGTAGTAGGGCCAGAGGAGTGCGCATTTTATTTTTGAACACTTGACAAGGATGGCATTGCTGGGTGGCCTTAACACAATATTTGAACAAGGTTGGCCAATAATAGCTTGCGTGCAAGATTTTTTTCGCAGTAGATATGCCAGAAAGATGAACAACACATGCCCCAGCATGGCAGTCGTTTGAAACATGTTCCACCTCTTCATGAGTAAGGCAACGTCAAAGAACTGTATCCGCACCACGATGATATAATGTATCGTTAATCACTAGATAGTGTCGCGCTTGTTGGTAAATGTAACGATGGTCACCTGTCGATAGTTTGGGGCGGAACCATTGTGCTTGGAGGTATACAATAATGTCATTGTACCAAGGGTTAGTGGTGTCGATAAGATAGACAACTTCATCTGAAAGAGGATCGTGGGCTATCTCGTTAGGATCGACAATGGGAAGGTCCGACAAAAGTTCGGCGAAGACTAAGGAGTTCTTCGCCTTGGCAGCTATGAAAACCAAATCAAATTGTTGGAGGAACTATCCATTTTGAATATTTTCCTCCAATTACTTGACGAGACAAAATATGTATCATGGGATTATCCAAGGTGATGACAGTAGTCTGTAACAGGATGTAGTGTTGGAATCAGTTGACAACAAAGACGACTGCCAATGACAGCTTTTCCACATGTGAATATCTGAGTTCGAGCCCAGCCAGGCCTTTGGACAAATAATAGATCACATGTTCACTTCGGTCATCATGAGTTTGAACCAAGACCATTCTGAGAGAGGATGGTGAGGCTACCAGGTATAGAAGAAAGTCACGGCCATAGTCAGGAGCGCTATGGAGTGAGGCTGATATAAGCACCTTTTTCAAGGCATCAAATGATCAATGGGCTTGATCATCCCACAGATACGACACTCCCTTCTTAAGTAGCTACATAAATCCTTTCGTCAACTCAGCATAATTTACAATGAACTGTTGTAAAAATTTTGCTTTCCCTTGCAAACGTTGGAGCTATAGAACGGATTGTGGTTCAAGAAATTGAGTAATTTTCTTTACCTTATTGGGATCAACCCTAATCCCATACTTGGAGACAATGAATCCAAGTAAGTGTCCAGACTCGACAAATAAAATGCATTTATGCAGATTCAAGCGGATGTTGTAAAACCGACACCTAAGAAAGATGGCTCTTAAATGGTTTAGGTGTTGTGTTCATTGCTTGGAATGGGCTGGAAGGTCATCCAAGTAAGCTTGAACGATATGTTTGATATCGTGAAATGCATAGTCCATGGCTCTTTGAAAAGTTGCTCCAGCATTCCTTAAACTGAATGGGAGTTTTTGATAGGCAAAGATGTCCCATGGGCAGTCGAAGGTGCTTTTGTCCTAGTCTTTGGGTTTTATAGCAATCTGGTTGTAACCTGAGAATGCATCCATGAATGAAAATGATTCACAACTGGCACAGTCATTGATTATTTGATTGATGAATGGTGTTGGATAATTATCCTTGGGACACACAGTGTTCAAGTCTCGATAGTTGACACATACGTAGATGGTTCCTTATTTTTTATCAACAGGAGCCAGATTGAAAACCCATTCCGTTAAAGGAAGAGGATAGAAAAAACCAGCATGAAACAACTTTTCTACTTCATTTTTTATGGCTATTGTTTTGCACGAATGGATCGGTTGAAGCCTTTAACAGACATGTTTAGCATTGTTGTAAAGCTTGACCTCATGCTCGACAATAGATGGATCTATGTTGGGAATTTCCTCATAAGACCATGCGAATACATCGCGAAATTCCTTGAAAAGGCAGGTGAAGCTTGCAATTTCCTCAGGATTACGATCTACTCCAATATGGATGTTTTCCACAATGCCTGTCTTGACATAAATATTGATGAGCAATGTCTTTGAAACATTGTCCATGTTTCCTTTCGCCTCCAAAGTTTGGATAGTCGTATATGGTGAGGAAACAATTTCTGGTATGTCAAGGGATAGGATTTTAAGAGGCATCATGTCCAAATCAGATATCGAAACACGATGGTGCGATTCCTCTCAAGGTTGCTCTTCTAAACTCATGATTTCTCTAATAGCTTAGTCCGTAGGTAGGACTTGATTGAGTGAATCGAAAGAAGGAGCGGTTATGGGAGGGGCAGTGGTACTGTTGGCTATAACCAAAGTGATTGGAGATGCGGATGTAGATTGAATGGCTTGGTTTGCCAATTTAGCTGGTGACAGTGGCATTTGTTCTCCATAAGTGTCAATGTCTGAAGGAGCCAGTAGGATCCATGGATCGATCTATTCATGAGGAATAGATGAAAGCATATTGATTGTCTGTGAAACCTTGGGCAACTGAAGAGGGAAACAACCCATGAGGGAAGAAGCCTTCAATAGACCGGTACCAATACTAACGTAAGAGTCAGGTACACCACTTACTAGGGATACAGAGCCGCTTGGTAAGGGGGAATAATCAAGGGTGTAGAAGGACAACTAGTCCACTGTAACTACCTTTCCATCCAATGGAAATAGGATGATGCGAAAGACAGTAGATATAATGGCTGTCATGGCATATGTCCAATTGTGACCCAGCAAGAGATTATAGTCAATTTTTTTATCTATGACTTCTATGTCCACCGTTACCGTTTTCCCATACAAAGTGATGGGCTAGCTAGCTAGGTAACCTTTTGGGATGAAAGTGTGGTTGTCGAAAGCTTTAAGGGAATTTGATAGCAGGGATAGGGTTAGAGAACCCAAAGTGAGCCAACATGAAGCCAACGTGATGCAGGTAGAAGAACCTTCGTCGATGACAGTTCTGTGTATACCTTTACCTTTCGAAAAAAATTGCACTTGAAATGCAAGCTGGTGGGAAAGGGGACGTTTACACTTTTCCATGTCAAAAATTGCAAGCATGGAATCCTATGGGTCGATACCACCAATATCTGAAAGCGAAGATTTCCTTTGTGCTGGACATGTTTGTAATACTTCGAGCACCGACATAGCCGATGGCACTTGTGCCAAGTCTTCTACAATGCTGTAGTTTTGGGTGGCACGTTCAGATGTATTGTGCATTGTGTATCGAAGTGCCCCTTCAGGGGGGTGAATCACAAGGTCAGCAACCGGCCTTTCAATATGAAAATCGTTGAGCGGCAGTGGGTTTTGACTTGAGGAAGGTTCCTCTGCATGAGCGATAGGAGCTCCATAGGATTTGGCTCTTGTTTGTAGATCTACCATTTCAAAGGTGTAAACAGTAGAAGATTCTTCACCAGCTGAAGGATTTTGTGAACCACCATTGCCCCCTTGTGGGGGTTGGATTTGGTTTGCAATGAGGTGTTGCTGCTGCTGAGTGGGGAAAGGATTACTTAGGATAGTGGGGGTCCTACCAGTATCCTTTTTAGCAATGAAATCTGTGCATTCTTGAAGATGCTAGCAGCGATAGGTCATGTGGTCTTCAACACAAATTTTGCAAGGGAATTTGGGGGGTTTATCCTTTCCATCTTGAAGAGGCGCAGTGGCCTTCTACTTTGGGTTTTGTTGCTTTGTTGACTACTCCTAAGAAGGAGTGTCTTTTTCTTATTCTTCTTGTTCTTACCATCGAGTTTTTGTGTAGACTACACAGAGTTTATTGCAGTGGTAGGAAGAGTAGTCGATTTGGTAGAGAGGTCCACTGAAACCTAGGCAATGTGACTGCTGAGTTGTTTTACAGCATTCCTGAAGGTTGTACCAACAATCCTAGGGGCGTGCGCTTGCGGGTGCTGAGTAACGGAAGCATTAGAGTTGTAAGGGGCATTAGGGATTACAGCGTAAAGAGTGCCAGGCTATGAATATATCAGATCTAAGTGTTGGGCATGACGTATGGATTGGTCTTCCGTGATGCACCACCTAAGGATACATCCTTAGTGATTCGAGGGAGTAGGGACTTGCAGAACCAGTCCACTAATAGATAGTCTGGGAGGGGAGCTTTGACTGACCTCCGCCTACGTCTCCATTCATGTATATGATCAAATATGTGGGTGGCAGTATCCTGATGTAAGGAAGTGAGGAGCTCTGTCCCAGTCTCATAGTGGATGGGTAGCTGGAAGTGCTTTATGAATTCCATTGCTAGAGCGTCGAAGGTATTTACTGATGCACGTGGTAACTCAATGTACCACTTGGTTGCGTTGCCAGTGAGGGTGCAAGGAAAAAGACATAATTGGACACTATCATCCACCATGGAGTTAGAAACACACCAAAGATGTAGGTGGTGATATGGGTGCCTGGATCCTCCCTTTGTTTCCCTTAAAAATTGGGGATGTCTATTGGTATTTAATGCAGGATTGGCGGCCAAAGTAAGTTATGATAGATGGGGTCATTTGTAAATTTGTACAAGTTGGGGATGTCCAAGGTTTCCAAGAAAGGCAGAATGTGTGCTGCCCCTGACTCGGACCAAGGTGATGACATATGACTTGAGGATCCTTGCAATCCTCCCATTGTTTGAGTCCCAATATTATACATAGGCTACGTGGTATAGTAGTTGCCTTGGGGTATGGCATTATAGTGTGGATTTCCATGGGGATTGTGATATTGGGGTATAGAATTGCCCCAGGATAAGCAGTGCCCCCTTGACTCATTTGAATTTGTGAGTAGGGTGCCCCCATGGATTGGTTGGGACCTCCTTGAGGATTCTTGCCCACCACAAAACTAACCATATGTCCTTGATTGACATAAGGAGTTCTCATGTCAATCAGTGACTGACCATGCATGCCTGAAAATGGAGGGGGAACTTTTACGTTCCCGATCGGTATATGCATATTGGGAGTGCTCCCAAATACTTGAATCTGGGGGTTTTAACTATACAATGGATGCCAGCCATATTGTTGGTTGACGGGACCCATGCTAACCATGTTATATTGAGTGTTATAAGGAGCGTTATATGTAGCACTTATGGAAGGTATAGAGTTTGACACTAAAGGGGTGAAATCTGACATAGGCTGGGTTCCACTCATGGAGGGTGTCATGTGAAGGTTTGTACCTGGGACAAATAGGATAGCAGGGTTTGCCATCAACGATGTGGTGGTGACTGTAGACTCGGGAAGTGGTGGGGGACGAAAAGTGTCCACTAAGTTCCACAACCCGTTAGTCATTGATGGGATGGATGGAAATGTTCCAACTAAAGAAACAAGGAGTACAGGTGCCACGGGAACCAAAAGTGGGTCCAATGGATTCGTGAGTGGAGGGTTAAAGGGAGGAAGAAATCCTTTAGTAAATAAATCCTCTGGCAAAATTAACTCGTCGATTGTCTAGATAGATTTCATGTGAGATCTAGGAGATTGATTTCCCGAAGATGGGGAATCCAGTTCACTGGAGCTCGGCGGATATTCCACAATGAGTGGAGGAAGTCCTAAAAATCATATAGATTGCTGATGAGGACCAAATGTAGCCACAGTGACCATTAATTTTTATCAATAAATTTTATCATGATATTTGTTAAAGTCTCAATGATAACACCCAAGTACCTAAAAAATATAAAATATACACTAAGTTGATTAATCAACAAAGAGAGGGAAATGACATTGTCTAATAAGAACTGATCACTAGAGATGAAACCCAGTATCACAATGAATAATAGAGAGGGTTGGCCAAATGTATAGTTACGGTTACTCTAGAGCTTCGCCCAAACCTCAGATTGAGGGGCCAAGTACTCTCGTGAAGACAAGCACCCTCCCAAAAACTAAAGACAGAGTAGGTTTGTTTGTGTTAGGTACCAAGGTAGCCCGCCCCAGTCACCTTGTGTAAGTCCCTAAAAGCTTGGCCACTAAGGATACCTCAAATCACAGACACTACCAGGGGGGACATAGTCATAGATAGTATGTTGTGTGGGTAGGATACCTGAGTCCCCGACTCAGCTCTGAAATCCCCGAAGGGATCCCCAATACATAGAATACCCAAAGGAGTTGCAAGCGAAGGTGGGCTACCTTCACTTATAGTCTGATCTTGTCTCGTATTTAGTTCCACTTTGACTAGAGTGGTGCCGATAGTATGAGTGCAGAAGGAATTTTCTCTCTTTTAATGACACTAGTTTTGGTTTCTAATCTTGGGCCATTTACTCACATTGCCTATCCCAAGATCCTAGCCTGAACTAATGTTTGTTTGCTCAATAAAGAGTTACTGATTGATTTTAGGTAAATTTTATGTGTACTTTTTTAGTGTCTTCAATAGGGGAGCTGACGTATGAAATGTGATGGGACTCTAACTTAAAAATCATGCAAAAGACAATGCTTCGAAAAAATATTCAATTCGATGAAACAAGTTGTATTCTATTGGTAAGATTCTTTCACATATTCATATTTGTTCCATGCATCCTAGTCATTATAACACATGCACAACCAAAATAAATCTTTCCAATGCTTTCTAACAACTATTTGAAACCAAAATAAAGCATATTGTAACTAGCTAAGCAGAAGAATGAATAAAAAATTGTTTATTTTTCTTTGATAAAAACTTTTTAAGAAAGAAAAAAAATTATTTCCTACAAAAAAAAACAATCTTTTAGAACACTGATCCTGCTGACAAAATGCAGTTGCAGATCCCTTTCAATCCATGAGTAGGCTTCCCATCCCTTTGAGTTTGCAGACACATTTGTATGTCAAGATTTGGGGGACTAACGCTCTGTAGAAGTGGCGACAGAGAGTTATTGGGTCCACTAACACTCTGTTTGTGCAGACACAAAGCTTTATAAAACACTGTTTAGTCTACTAACCTGTGTTAGTGTGGGAAAAGAGCTCAAAATAGGGCTTTTATGATCAGATTCAAGGCTGAATATATGAAGGCAAAATGCTGCAAGATTTTGGTGGGTTAGAAAGGGAATGCAAAATTATATGGAGGTCTTAAAAGGAGGAGGAAACTGAGAACTATCAAGGTGAACCAAGAACTAGATGTATAGTCCCCAGCAGAGTTGCCAATTCTACTATAGGATAAAATGAATGGTGCATGGAGAATGGAGATACCCTCAAAGGTCTTCTCGGGACCCTTGGCAAACTGTAAGATTATTGTAGTTGTTACAAAGTTACATGCATATCCATGTTACACAGTATTTTTTCACCGACCATAGCATGTTTTGGGGCTCAAATCCCAAGTTTTGGTCAAATGTATTGTAAGACTCTGTGAATTCTAGGTGTGGAGTGTGTAGGTTGAGTCATAGGGTTGTCCGCCCTAAGTATTATAATGTAATGTAATGTCATGTCGGCCTACCCATGGTCTGTGGACCATGGGATTGTATAAATAGGGCGAGGCTCTATGTTGTAAAGATAGCCAATTTAAAGAGATAGAGGAATGCAAATGGTTCGAGCACAGAGTAAAAGTATGAGTGTATTGGGTTGTAGTTGTAAGAAGAGGCTTGTAGCTGAGTTCACGAACCCCTACAGCTGAGTGTGCAGGGCGGTGTCAAGTCTGTAATCTTGAACGAAGAATAATAAAGAGAAGTTAATTCCAATTTCTGTGCATCTTCTTGTGTATTACATTCTTTACATTTATATTGTTTTTTTTACTGCGTGCACTTATATGATTGTTGGATATACTATTAATTATCACTAGTCTTACACAGATAAGTTAAGTAATTGGGTAATAACAGATTAAATAGCAAGGAGCATGGGTATAATACGAATAGTGCCCTGGGTAGGGCTGCATGATGGCAACATCACAAGTTGTGAGGTACTAATAGGTGCGCATAGCGACGTGTGCGCAGGGTCAAGCCGCGGACCACTAGAAGCTCCTCAAACATCCCCAGGGTGCGAAAACCTGGTTATAGCACCCTCCCATACTACTTCGGGTGAGGCCTCAGTCCGCCCTTCATTAACTGTTGCAGAAAGGGCCAGTAGTACCAAGATTTTCTTGGGTAAATCACCTCTGAACCTTGGTCAGGCCCATACAAGCCAACACAGATTGGATATCAAAATCTGCTAGTGGAGATAACTTGCAACATACACAAAAAAAGAGGAAAAAATGGCTCATCAAAAGGACTGTAGCAAGGAGAATGTTGTGGAGTGAAATATAACTCAATTTGATACTGGTCACTTAGAAAAACAACAATAGTGAGGCACAACCTCTCACCATTTCATCCAAATGCAATGATGTTGAAATTTTGGATGGCAGTGACTTAAGGAGAAACACAAAGACGCAAAGGAACTCGAATCTGAAGAAAGATAGCAAGAAAAACAATTTCAGTGGCATTTTCTCTTTATTTGAACTATGAAGGACTCTTAATTCTGATTATGGAGACAATAGAATATGGATTGAAGAATAAAAACTTGGACTTAAACATTTGGTGTGTGGCTATTTACAAATTGTTTGGAATCATTGAAGTAGAGCATATTTAAGCATTGTTGAAAGCAATATGAAGAAGTTCTCAGACATGAAGAGGGGATAATGTGTTAGTGGATGATGAGGCAACAATCCTTCTATCTTAATTAAAAATAAGAGCACTATGACAGGGGGAGTAACATACCCATGAAGATCTACTATTCATAAAGAAAATAAGTAGTTTGATAGGGGGAGCATTTCGACAGGGGGAGTCCCTGAGCACTCCCTTGCCATTGATGTCAAAGGGGGAGAGAAGAAGAATATTTCCATCAATGAAAAAGGGGGATATTGTTGATCTAGATTTTCATTGATGTCAATATGGCAATATTCCAGTATACTAAATGATGATATGAAGCCAACGAGAAGTAGAGAAGATCCATGAAGAAATAGGAGCAAAGCCATCAGGGAAGCCATTGGAAAGACATTGGAAGCCATTGGAAATCAAGAACATGAGTAGTCAAATAAGAGTTCATCAGAAGCAGTTTATCAAAAGCCATCATGAAGCCAAAGTGTAAGAGGAAGATGTCATTGGAAGCCATGAGAAGCAAAGAGGAACACATTAACGGAGGTGCATAAACAGTGTTAACAGAGGAGTTAATAGTAATATCGAAGAAATAGAGGAGGAGAATAAATAGAGTTATCGGAGGTCACAGGAAGACAAGCCACATGAGAAATAGCTATCGGAAGAGTGGAAGAGTGAAGAGAAGTCACAGGAGCAACAACTATCAGAAGAGCAGGGGTAGGAAAGTACGAACTTACTTGATCATGGCTGAAGTGCCGCACTCAATCCTAGAATTCTATCTCATAGTCAACCCTTAGATCACGGTCAACTGCGGGGGTGTTACATAGTATTTTTTCACCGACTCCGCATCCACTGATCTCGGGTAGAGTCATTCCCTGAATGGCATCTATTCTACGTCATACATCAAAATATGTGTCCATATCTTCCACATCACCCAAGAAGATCAACCATGCTCATTAATCCTGAAGTTGACTCCTTTTGCCTATGTTTCAAGATTGTCTCAAGACACCAGTGTTCTGTTTGTGACAGTGGACCAAAGTGATCCAGAACCTCATGACACTGTTGCAAGAGTACATCTATTCTCTAAGACGGTTGGATTTTAGGGCTCGTCACAAGTCATTAGTATCCTTCTTGTGATGGTAGCTCTGAATACACTATTTCCTCGCGATGTCATGTCTGAGTCTTAGTGTTTGACTCACGACGACCCAGATATGGTGAATTAGTTCGAACATAATTCTTCTGGGTGGTCCTGGAACTGGTTTTTGGGTCAAGGAGGTTTGCCTTTCCTCCTTTGAGATGGTGCTTCCACCATTTAAGAAACATCCCTTGAAGATAAGCTCCCTCTCCCTCATTTATGGAGGCTTCCCCTCTTATAAAATCATTCCCCATTACTATGATCAGCTAGTTTTTTGGGTATTAAGCAAATTAGCTAGTTTTGGTGTGAGATTGATAGTTTGCAGTGTGAATTACTAATAGTCTAGAAATTGGTTTTAGATTGCCTTAGCCCTATACTAGTGCTTTTGGGTGAGAGAGAGAGATATCAGCCTTTTGGGAGACCTATTGAGAGTGAGTGCTTGAGGAGACATATTGACTGGATGCTTCGAAGAAGCTTGCGATGTCAAGGCTTGGTTGTAAGATTTGCTTTTTCTCATATTAATACAATCAATGGTGATTTCCTATGTCATGTGTAAAATATATTTGATAGCTTATGGGTCCTTGACTGTGTAAGTGAATGGTTCATTGTTTTGCTCTATTATGTGTTCTGTTGTTCTCTTGTGTTGTTTCAGGTGAATCGCTCATCGAGGAGAAGGAAATGATAGTTGAAGTAGTGTAACGAAGGCTCCATCGAACACCAATATAAGGTAGGCTCTTACAACGATGACTATTTAAGGAAATTAGTTGTTATTTTGTCTTGTTGTGACTAGACCCACTCTAGGGCTAGAGGGGTTGCCTCTATCTGGAGAGGGAACATTACCTACATCGTAGTCCATAAACATTAACTAATTATCAAAGCAAAATAGATGGATTACCTCAAGCCTCCATGTACATTTGCTGCAGAGCACAATGCAACTAGGTGGAAGTCCCCTGAGCCGGCTCTAGATCAAGTCCTACACACAGAAGAGGCAAGCGTAATCACAACATACAACCTTGATAACTAATACACGAATACATAAAAAACATCTAGTTACACATAACTAAGCTACTCATGCTAAAAGGGATTGGACAAACAAATGAATGAATGATAATACCAACACCACGGAGTAGATAGTACAACTGTAGTTCTATATTATTGTTGGAAGAGTGATTACAACCATCTGTTGCATCAGCCTTCCCTTACCCCTCCAGCTTCTCTCTCTCTCTCATTTCTTACCAACTTCTTATGCTTATATTTGAGACTGTGCTCAAAAATCAAGCTATCCTTTCAAATGATCTGACCTCTATCACCATAGCCCTAGCTTTGCTTATGTAGCAATTGAGTTAGGTTTGCCAAGTTCCTCCATGAGTCTCTTAAGGTAAAAGCAATGATGTTTCCATGCTTTTCAGCTCTTTCCCATTTTCCTCCTTCATTAGGATTTAGAAATCCCACAAATATATCGAACTTGAGATGTTTCCTTGATTTTTTGAGTGGATTTAGGAGGGAATATAGAGACATTTATGAGCCAATTCACTCCTTTGACCTCTAAATACTCATTAGAATCCACTAACGTTGTTCCTGAACTAACAACTAAAGTTAGTAGGGTCACTAACGCTCCCTTAGGCTTACATAGAAGCTTTATAAAGTAGGTTGTCAATGTATAGCCAGTGTTAGTGTGGAAACAAGGCATGTGATCTTGGTCTTTGCTTCAATTATCATGTCTTTCCCCTTTGAGCTGATGAGGGGGTCATTTTGCTGTATAACAATAATATTTCAGGAAAAGGAGGTGTAGAAGTAGATATTGGTTGCTCAATGATAGGAGTTGTGTTCACTGGTTGTTTCTATTTTTCATTTTCATTATTTTGGTTTTGGAGAGATGTTCCTTCAAAAATTTTATTGGGTTGTAGAGAATCTTACTTAGAATTGTCTTGTTCTTTAATAACTACAGAAGGCCTTTCCTTTCTTAATATCCTACCAGATCTTAGTTGAACATCATTGAGATCTAGAGGAGTGATCATGTAAGTTGGAAATTGTTTTCCTTCCAGCATGTAAGTATTTTGTGGATTTTTATTGTTGGGGTTTGGTAATGGTTGGGTAGGTAGCTGATTTGGTCTCTACTGAAATGGTAGTAAGAGTTGAGGATTTTGGTTTTGAAGTTGTGGCTGCTGATTTTGTTGTGGAAATGGTAGTGAAAGTTGAGGGTTCTAATTTTGAAGTTGTGGTTGATGATTTTGTTGTGGAATTTGTGGGGAAGGATAATTCTGATATGATGGAGGATATTGATAATATTGAGAAAATATTCCATAAGTATTTTGTACTCCTTGAGCCCATGGTTGAGATTGAGATTGAGGTTGAGGCCAAGGTTGCTGCCAAGAATTCCAATTTGGTGGGGGCTAAAGATACATTTGATTGTTAAATCCCTGATTTTGTGGCCCCTGCCAAGGTCTTCTAGAGACAAAGCAAAGAGATTCTGTTGAATTTGGAATTGTTTCTTCTTGAAAAGCAGCCTTAAGACCTGGAATTGAAGGACAACCCTTGGTCTCATGGTTTTTTGAAAAAATCACACAAGTCTCTATGATTTTTTCATCCAAAGTACATTCTCTTAAAGCGTATTTTTTTCTGCATTTGGGACAGAAAATAGCTAAAACATCAGCCTCAGTTTTCTGCTTGTTTTGCAACTTAAGGGTGTCTATTTGCTCACTAAGGATCCCTAGAATATCTGTTTTAAATTCATCAAGCATATTCCCAATTTATGTCCTACTCATTAATCCAGTTGTAGACTTATTCACTCTAACAAGAGAAGGATCTCTTGGACCTTTCCCAGTTTTGGATTTCCCTCTTGAGAGATGAACACATAATTCTCCTATGTCACTTAATGGGAGTTGAGAGATATCTCCCTTCCCCATCTTGTTAAGGATATCTATCCACTCATTTCTAATGGCTTTTAATAGAAGATCTTTTAAGGTATCTTCATCTAAATTATCCATCTTTTCTCTTTTCAAGTTATAGTTGAATCTCTCAATTAAATCCTCCAAAATTTCATCCTCTCTTTATATCATTTTGAACACTTCATTCTTGTGATTAGTAGGCATGCAACAATCCAAATACCTGTCCAAAACCACTTTCTTCATGTCATTCCATGTTCTAATGGACTGAGTGACCAACCACATGAACCACTTTAAAGTAGCTCCTTTCAATGTTGAAGGAAAAAACTTAAGTTTTTGAAAGTCTTTTAAGTAATCATAGGTTCTGCAGAAGACTTCAAACTCAAATAAAAATGTTTCAGGATCCTCACTTTTTAACCCATAGAAATTTGGGAGGATAGAAGGTGCAATATTTTTCATTGTGGCATTTGTTTCTTCATCAACTATAGGGAATCCAAAAGAATTATCTATTTCCCTATTTCTTTTGCCTCCTCCATTATTTCCTCTACCTCTTCTTCTACCCCCTCCTCCAAACAGTGTGAATTCTCCATCTTCTCCTTCTTCTACCATTATAGTTTCTTCAGAGTCAGTATAAGGTTCAACCTACAAGGTTACTTTCTCTTCCTCTAGTTCCTCTATTAATGGTATGTGGGAGAGAGGTTCTACTTCTCCATCCTCACTAGGTATTCTTAATTCTTCAACTAAAATATGCTCCCCTGTGGAGGTGAAAAAGGCTACTCCTTTTGTTGAAGACCCAACATTTTTCTCCTCTAGGACTACCTCAGTAGATGAAGTATGAGATTCTCTTGATTGAATTTCTAACCTTAGAACTTTAGGAGTTCTATGGCTAGGAGTATGAGCTTGAGATGGAGGTGTATCTCTTCTTATTCTTGGTGGAGTAGGTAGTGTTGTAGGAATTGAACTCCTGCCTCTAGCTATAAATCTACCCTTAGAGTCTCTTTCTCTATGCATATCATATTTTTTTTTTGAATGTAAGAGATGAGGTTACCTAGTTACACTTCCCTTGAGACTGCACCAATTTTTTTTGTCAATTTAGTGTCCTAAATTGCTTGCATAAATTATCAACTGAGGTTTGTAAGCTGATGAAGTGTAGTGCACTATATGTGCTTAGTTAACCCTTCTTACTTCGTTGTTTTGTATTTTTATATTGTTTTGGGGGTTTTTGTTCTTTGATTCCTAATGATGTACAATCTGAGCTATGAGAAACTAAATCTAAACTTCCTAAAAGTGAACCAAGACCTTAAAACTAGTCAAAATCTAATTTAAAAGAAGGAAAATAGAGCATTTGTCCTATCTTGTCATTAATCCTAAGTCATGAATCTAATTCTTAAAAAGGTGAAGTTGTAATGCATGTTGAAATAATACAAAGAATGAATTCAATTGAAGTACTTCTAGTTACTCTAACCTTCAATTTTGAGAGATAACCTTCTTGAGATGGAATACAAGCAACTTTATGTACTTTATGATCTAGAGAACTAAATGAAAACATGCAGAAGGTAACTGATTGATCTCAACCAATGTGTGAAGTGAATGCTTAACCATTTAGTTTAGGATGAGTATCAACTTGAAATGGTGATCAAAAACATTCATTAACGTAGTGTATTGACAATCTGAACTAGAAAATAAATAACAAAACAATGAGTAAACTAGTCAACAATGCATTCTCATAACTTCGACCTTACTCCATTTAGAAACAAAATCATTTCCTTTCATGAAATGTGCTGGAGAAATAAGACTGCACAATTGAGTTTTAACATTATGCTACTGATCAAAACTAAAAGAAATCAACCTAAGTTAGAAATACTGCTAAAAGCAAATGATGAAATTAAAACTAAACAGAAAATTAATGGAAAGAAAACCTCCTTCAGTGCAGGTGCCCTCTAAGACTGACTCAGTTGAGCTACTAACTAATTGAAAATGCTCTTTTTAAATGATCATTGGTCAACACATGATTTCATATTATAAATAGGAACGAAGTCAAAAATACAGAGCTGAAAGTCTGAACTTAATACATCAAAATTTTCGAACCCCCCTCAGTTTTGTACAATCAGTGTTTAAAAGGAAATAATCATAATTGTCTTTGAGGAAAAATAGCTACAGGTGACTTGAATTTGAGTAAGATGGTTGCAATAGAACCATTAACAGTGTAGGTTTTAAGCTCGTATAGAAATTACCTACATACGATTCTAAAACACACAAAATAAACAATGTGAAAACATAACTCAAAAAACACATATACACAGAGATTTTCCCCTAGATCCCAAAACTGGAACTACCATCTTGATTTTTCATTATGTTGCTTTCTTTGTTACAATACATATTTATACGAAGCATCCAATACCATGGAACGAAAACCATTGCGTCCAAAACCATGGACCGAAAACCATCGCGTCCAAAAACATGTGTGAAAATCATGCACAAAACCATAGGTGGGTTCGCCCAACCTAACATAGGTTCCAAAACCAG
Organism: Pinus taeda; assembly: GCA_000404065.3. NCBI lineage: Eukaryota > Viridiplantae > Streptophyta > Pinopsida > Pinales > Pinaceae > Pinus > Pinus taeda. The sequence continues at coordinate 192,449 of APFE030652592.1, forward strand.
AATTGTTCAGCACGCTACCCCAGACCCCATAGAGTGGGGTTACTTGCACCCCTCAAACCCCCTGTGACCCCCCCGCTATGCAATCGGTGCAACGAAGGGGGGGCTTTGCCCCCCCTCTAACCCCCCGGTTAAATACGTGGGCTAGTCATGGAAAGAATATAACACAACCCTACATTCTCCCACTTGTTGTTTTCTTTCCATAGGGGGCACAAGAGAGCTTAGTCATTTATCCAGCCCTACAATTTCCATTGCTTCTCTACACCAAGAGAACTTCTCAGAGCTCATAGATTTTGTTAATACATCTGTAGTATTCTTCAAAGTGTCCACCTTTACTAGTAACACCTTTTTGTCTTCTATCATATCCCTCACAAAGTGATACTGAACATCAATGTGCTTTGTCTTTGAATGATATGCAAGGCTCTTTTTTAAGAAAATTGCACTTTGGCTATCACAGTCTATCCTTATAGCTCCCTGTACTGACCCCATACATGAACACAATCTTTGCAACAAAACTACTTCCTTGCTTGCATGAGTGGATACCATGTATTCTGCCTCTGTAGTTGATAGTGCCACTACAGATTGTTTCTTACTTATCCAACTGACTACACCTCCAAATAGGTTAAACACATACCCACTTGTAGATCTTCTCTGATCTAGATCTCCAACCCAGTCTGAATCAACAAAGCCATGAATATCCAACACTCTGTCTAGTCCTAGTCTTCCTTGGTAGCACAAACCATAATCACTAGTGCCACACAAATACCTGAAAACCCACTTCACTGCTGTCCAATGCTCCTTTCCTGGTTTTGACATAAACCTGCTCAATACTCCAACTGCATGTGCAATGTCTGGTCTAGTGCAGACCATTGCATACATCAGGCTACGGACTGCACTTTCATATGGAAAATGGGACATGTCCTCTTCCTCTTCTTATGTCTTGGGACACTGTTCAACAGATAACTTTACACCTATAGGAATAGGAACCTTCACCAGTTTACTATCCTGCATATTAAATATCTCCAATATTATCTCGAGATACTTCCTCTAGTTTAACCAAAGTTTCCTCTTTGCCTGATCTTTTTTAATTTCCATGCCCAAAATATAGTTTGTAGCACCAAGATCTTTCATGTCAAATTTGGAGGACAATTGGGTCTTCAAATCCTAGATAATTTCTTTGTCATTTCCAACCAACAACATATCATCCACATACAAGACCAAATAAATAACACGGTCACCAATTAATTTAAAATACACACAATGATCCGCTTTGCTTCTGGTGAAGCCAAGTCCCCGTATAAATGTATCAAATTTCTGATACCACATCCTTGGTGACTGTTTTAACCCATACAGAGACTTCTTTAACTTGCATACTAGTTCTTTCTTACCATTCATCGCAAAGCCTTCAGGTTGCTTCATGTAGATTTCCTCTTCCAAATCCCCGTGAAGAAATGTTGTCTTCACATCCATCTGTTCTACCTAAAAATCAAAAGCAGCAGCAACAGATAAAAAGTAATCTAATAGAAGTTACCTTGGCAACAGGAGAAAAAATATCACCAAAATCAATTCCTGGCACCTGGGAATAACCTTTTGCTACCAACCGAGCTTTGTATTTCTCCACCTTCCCTTCTGCATTTGTCTTCTTCTTGAACACCCATTTGCTGCCAATGGGTTTCCTTCCAGTCGGAAACTCCACCAGATCCCAAAACTCATTTTTGTGCAAAGATGTCATTTCATCAACCATGGTCTCTTTCCAGAGTTTTCCATCCTCTGAATTGCCTACTTCCTTCACAATTCTGGGATCATCATCAGTAATAGATAAAGCAAAATTTAAATAGAAAGCAGATGGACTATACCTTTCTAGCTACCTTCTTTCTCGAACTGATCTTCTCAAACCCGTAGTTTGTGGCTTTTCATCTTCTAATTTGTCCTTTGTTGTAGAGTCTGATTCTTCCTTCTTTAGCTCAAACTCTATCTTCAAAGGTTCCTTTGGTTGGAATTTATGTTTAATAATATCTTTCATCTCTCTGAATACCACATCTCAGTTATACAAAACCTTCCTCGTTACTGGGTTCTAAAGCTTATAACCCTTTAAACCATCCTTATACCCAATAAGGATGCACTTTTTAGATTTAATATCCAACTTGGTTTGTTTCTCCTTTGGAACACGTACATGTGCATCACATCTAAATACCCTCAAATGTGAAAGAGAGGGTTTCTTACCAATCCATACCTCTTGTGGAGTTTTATCCTCCAACGCTGATGAAGGTGATCTGTTGACGAGGTAACATGTTGTCTCCACTGCCTCTGCCCAGAATTCCTGTGCTAACCCGACACCACTAAGCATGCTTCTTGCTCTTTCTATCAATGTCTTGTTCATTTTTTCTGCAACTCCATTTTGCTGAGGTGTATATGGAGTAGTCTTCTGCCGTGCTATACCACACTTCTTACAAAATTATTCAAATTCATTACTACAAAACTCATCACCGTTATCTGTCCTCAGCACCTTTATCTTCTTCTCTATCTGGTTTTCCACCAGAGCCTTGAATTATTTAAACCTATCAAAGACTTCAGATTTCTTCTTAAGGAAATATATCCATGTATTCCTTGAGAAGTCATCTATATATGATACATAGTACATAGACTTACCCAGTGATGGAACCTTCATAGGTTCAAACGCATCACTATGCACAAGCTCTAATATATGTTTCGTCCTCTTACCACCATAGGGGAAACTCACCCGATTTTGCTTCCCATATACACAATTTTCATAGAAATCAAAATCAAGAGAGCTATTACTCATACCTTCTACCATACCTTTACCATGAAGTATTCGAAGGCCCTTCTCTACAATATGTCCAAGTCTTTGATGCCACAGCATGGTCTTCTCTCCAGAGACCACCAGATTTTCTTCTCCACTTTCAGGAACCACAGAACTATTGCACCCATCAACAACCATGCTACCTTTTATCTTGTACAAAGTTCCAATCCGAGCTCCCCGCATCAATACGATTGCTCCCCAAACCATCTTGTAGGTATCCTTCTCAAACACAGTTTTTACACCTACATCATCTAAATTTCTTATAGAAATCCGATTTCTGGCCAATGCAGGAATATGCAGAACACCCGGAAGTGTTCTAACCCTTCCACCTTGCAACTTCAACTTTACATTTCTGTGACCAACGATCCTAGCCTTCCTATCATCCCCTAAGAACACATCACCATCATCATATTTCTCATACTCACAGAACCACTCTCTATGGGGAGTGAAGTGAAAGGATGCACTTGAGTCAATCAACCATGCTTCATGATCTACATGTGTACTTGAAGAAGCCAAGTACACATCCCAACCTTCATCTGAGGTGGTTTTCACCTCTATAGAAGGAGAATCATCAGATCCATTTCCTTTATCAGGAGCTTTAGATTTACAGTCCCTTTTGTAGGGCCCTTCCTTTCCGCATTTCTAGCACACCACCTTTAGATGTTTTCCTAGAGATTTAGATCTCCCCCTAGATTTAGATCTCCCACTCGATGACTTATTTTTGTTTCTGTTCTGGGACCGTCCTTGTACATAAAAGGCATCACCATTTTGGCTCTCCATATTTTTCCGTCTCATCTCCTTCGTTAGCTTGGATGAGATTGTTTCATCAAACTGCAAGGCATTTGCATTGCTACCTATTGTAATAACCAGACTATCCCATGAATATAGTAGAGAACACAACAAATGGATGCACTTATCTTCATCTAAAATTTTAATATCAACAGATGCTAACTGACTTACCACAGTATTAAATGTGTTTAGATGCTCTCTCACCGAGTCTCCATCTTTCATCCTTAGGTTATACAGCTTTTTCTGCAGGAATAATTTATTCACCAAAGACTTAGATTGGTACAAAGTCCCTAACTTGTCCCACAAAGCCTTTGTCGTAGCTTCCCTTGATACATTCAACAATACTGAATCTGAGACACATAATTGTATTGTGCTCTTTGACTTCTAATACAACTTCTTCCATTCTTCATCGGACACTCCCATTGGTTTAGTACCTAGATCTACCACAATCCATTGATCTTTATCCACCAACAGATCCTCCATCTTGAGTTTCCACACTTAGAACTCTGACCATTAAATTTCTCGATCCCTATCTTTCCACTGCTCGCCATCTTCTTTCACTAACAGAATTGATCTCGCAGATCTCCCACTGAACAGGGTCTACCACAGGCCTGAGAAAAACCCCTCAACAATAAAGGTATCCCCTTGAAGCCAAAGAAACTCTGATACCAAATGTAGGTTTTAACCCTGTACATAAATTACCTGCATATGAATTCTAAAACACAGAAAATAAATAATGCGAGAGCATAACACATAAAACACATATAAACAGAGATTTTCCCCTAGATCCCAAAACTAGGACTACCAGTTTGTTTTTTCAGTATGTTCCTTTCAATGTTATAAGACATATTTATACATGCTGAAGCATCCAATACCATGGACCGAAAACCATCGCCTCCAAAAGCATGTGTGAAAATCATGCACAAACCCATAGGTGGGTCTACCCAACCTAATATAGGTTTCAAAACCAAAATTTTTCAAGGCACTAACCTAGACCCCAAAGAGTGGGGTTACCTGCACCCATCAAACCCCCTGTGACCCCCCTGCTACACAATCAGCGCAACAAAGGGGGTGGTTCACCCCCCCTCTAACCCCCCGGTTAACTACGTGGGCTAGTCGTGGAAAGAATATAACAGAACCCAGCAATCCCAGGTGGCTGATCCAAGTTAATGCTACAAAAAAACTATTGGATTTATTGATTAACCACGAAAGAGTAGATGAAGAGTCCTATTGCTTCCAGGTATCATACATTTGACTCCACTTTTGACTACAATCTTGAGCTTGCTTCCTTGACAATCTGGGCTAAGTGACAAGGATAGAATCCATGTGGAGATGATTCCAGATATGCCCATGGGTTCAGTTTGTTCATTTGACACCTAGAACTTGCCAGACCATGGAATTAGCTACAAAATACATAGTTAGCTACAGAATAGGCTGTGTTCTACAACTAATTTGCAAAACTTTATTCAAATAGCAAAAACATAAAAATATAACATGTCAATCATTTAATGCCCTCATTAAGTCAAAAACTATCAATTATCATTGATGGGGATCTACAATATTATGGACAAGCAAGGGAAAGAAGTGAGAAAAGCGGTTAAGGAGAGGGTAATTCTGAGGTTCAACAATTGGTACAAAAGAAGGATGGGCCTTGGAGACTTTGTATTGACTATCGAGCATCGAAAAAGATCATTGTCCGGAATAGGTAACTGATCCCACGGATTGATGCCCTTCTGGACCAACTAAAGGGGGCAAAATATTTTAGCAAGATCGACTTGAAATCAGGATATTGTAGAATTTTCCAATGTAGATCAACATATTATGCAATATACTAAAGCAAAATACAAGATCTACTTCTACAACAAACTTGTGGAAGCTTAATCGATTTTGAGCAAGATCAAATAGAACACAAATAACTGAGAATGAGAAAGAAATCATGCATGAACACATAAGAACACTCGGGGGAAAGCCTCAGCTAAAAACCCTGATCTCTGTATATCATACAAGTGGAAATATGTCCATATTACACAAAGCTTTAGCTCACAAGCTATCCAGCTCTCAGTATAATCCCTTTGCTGCTCATAGACAGTCAAAGGCTTCTCACAAGTCTCCTCCTCTGCCCTCCAAGCCTCCTATTTCCTTGCACAGTTTCTCCTAGGGTCTAATGCTGCCACCTATGCGAATTGACCTCTCACACTGCTCACTAAACTCAGAAGTAACTGTGAAATCCTGAAGGAGATAATTCCTTCTGCATGGATGAGTTTCCTATATAGGAAAAATCCTCCAACTGATAGTACATTGTCCCTTCCTTTAATCTCAACTGGGTCTGTGACTAAACTGACATGGATGAGTTATTTATGAGAGAATATTCAGTTATCTGAAGTGCAACAGTTACGTGCATGCATGAATTGACTAACTGAACTCACAATCAATTCCACAAACTGTTGGAACTAATCTAACTGGACTTAACTCAGTTAACTGAGCTAACTAATTAGAAATGAAAGTACAACTCATCCTCATCTCCTTTAATCAAGGGATAACTTCATCAATCAAAGGGGAAACTGTTGCATGTCCTCACATACACTTCATGTTTGATTTTCTACAACTAATTAACTCAAGATGAATTAATTAATTATTTTACAAATAGCTGCTAAGATCAAATTTGAATTTCACTTCTCAATTTTAGTTCAGGGACTAACTAAAATTGGAATCTATCCCGAAATACTATTTATAGCAATGTTATTTTTAGCATTTCCATTTTTCATTCCTTGTTGCTATGTCCAACACAGGTACCTAAAATGCTATTTATAGCAATTCTATTTATAGAATTTCTTGTCATTTTCAATAGATATAATCAGGTACCAATCGATCCCTCTGATGTGTGGAAAACTGCCTTCAAAGCCAAGGATGGCCTTTTCAAATGGTTGGTTATGCCTTTTGGGTTGATGAATGCTCCTGCAACCTTCATGATGTTGATGGATGACATCTTGTGTCCATCCACCAACTCATTTGTAGTGGTATACTTGAATAACATCCTGATCTTCAGCCAGAGTTGGGAAGAGCACCTCCACCACATCCGATAGGTTCTCCAAACGTTGCAGCAACACAAGCAATGTGCCAATTTGGAGAAATGCACTTTTGGCATGACCCAGGTTCAGTATCTGGGATACATTATTGATGAATGAGGGGTGCATGTGGATCCAACCAAGATCCAAGTCATTCGAGATTAACCAGCTCTAACCACTCTGATAGAGCTCCACAACTTTCTGGGTCTTGCCAATTTCTACTGCAGGTTCGCGTTGGGATTCTCTCATATCACTTGGCCCTTGAGTCAAGTCACCAAGGGAGGAGTGAAAGAAAAATTATTTTGGTCTGAATCTCAATAGAAGGCATTCATAGAGTTGAAACATCTTCTCTACTTTTAACCAATTCTTACATTACCAGACTTGCGAAAACCATTTGAGATCGAGACAAGTGCCTCTGATTATGCTATTGGGGCATTCCTTACTCAACAGGGACATCCAGTGGCATATCACAGTAAGACACTTTCAGGCATAGTCTAAGAGTATACCACTTATGACAAAGAGATGTATTCCATTGTGAAGGCCTGCCAATAATGGAGGCATTACATTTTGGGGAAGGAAACGGTCATCCACACAGACCACTGGCCCCTACAGTTCATACAGACGTAAGGGAAGTTGCAGAATGATCACCATTAGAAGTGGTCTACATACCTGCAACATTTCCATTTCAATATCAAGTATAAGAAGGGAAGCACCAATAATGTTGCAGATTGCCTCAGCTGACCACCGATCATGATGTTAACCACTGTGCTCAACTCTTGTGGTCACAAGACTTCTCATTGGCCACTTATCTACAAAAGTGATCCAAAATTAGGCCACACATACCAAATGCTCTTGGAAGGTCAGCAAGTTCTAGATTTTCACCTCCAAGATGCCCTATTATGCCACCTCGGACACCTTTGTGTTCCTTCAAGTGAGCGTCCCAAGATGATTTGGGAAGCACACTACAGTCAAGCCACTAGGCATTCTGGGGTTGAGAAAATGATGGTAGTATTGCAGAAGTATTTCTAATGGTCAAATCTTAGACATGATCTCGGGAAGTACATTAGATCCTGCATTGCCTATGCCATTTCCAAACCGACCATCAAGAAGTAAGGCCTCTATGCTCTATTGCCTACCCCTAGTCGACCTTGGGAATCCATCTCCATGGATTACATGTCAGGCCTTCCTTCTACTAAGCATGGAAATGACTGTGTTTCTATGGTCATGAATAGATTCTCGAAGATGGCCATTATGGCAGCCTGTAAGAAGAATATCATAGTAGAAGCCACTAGTAAAGTCTACTTTGAATGAGTGTGGGTACACTTTGGCATCCCACAGTCTATCATCTCAAATCGGGACAATAGGTTCCTTAGTACATTTTGGTTCAGTCTCTGGTCGATGTTGGACTCCAAGCTCACTAAGTCCACAACTTTCCATCTCCAAACTGATATCCAAACAAAGGTCATCAATAGGATGATCGTGCAAATTTTGCGCATGTACAACTCAAAGCATCCATGCATATGGGATGAGAGCCTCCCCTATGTCCACCACAACTATAACTAGGTTCTCCACAGCTCGACTGGGCACACCCCTTTTCAGGTTGGCTTGGGATTCCAACCACTATGTCCCATTGATGTGGCCATGCCATTTGCAGTTACTTAGGTAGATTCGGCTCATGTCTAGTCTGAAACCGATAAAGAAAATAACTTCATTGAGCACATCCAACATATCTGCCAGTAGGTCCATGAAATTTTGGAGAAATCCAATGCAAAGTACAAGTAGCGACATGATCAACACCAGGTGCCACAGAAGTTTTAGGTGGGCGACAAAGTCTGGTTGCATTTGCAAAAAGAATGCCTTATCAGAGCCTATCGAAAACTCAGACCTCTTCGATATGGTCCTTACACCATTACCAACGTTGTGAGAGATAATGCATTTGATCTCAACATTCCCCCATTCCTTGGAATACACCTAGTGTTCAATGTGGACCACCTTCAACCATACTTCCCACCATTGCTAGACACATCAGACACTGGAGAACATCTCACACCTACAGAGTTAAATCCAGGTTGCATGGAACAAGCCACAATTAATCATATTATGGACACATAGATCAAGAACATCTTTTAACAAAGGATCGAACTATATCGAGTTGTCAAAGCAGGCCAACTCCTTCACTAGGGCAAGTGGCTCACTAGGGACCAACTTCAGCAGAAGTTTCCTCATCTCATCAAGGAACTCAATGCAAGGGGGATCGTTGCTTCCTAAGGGGGTATGAATGATCCAGGTGGATATTGGTGGCCACCCTCCTATTCCACTTGGACCCCCATCATTGTTTCTTTCAATTTTTTACTTTCCTTATTTGTAGCACAATTTACTATTTTTGGTATTTTTTTAGGTCCAGAACGTTTGGAGCCATTCTGAGGCCCTAAACGATGTTTTTTTGGAAACCTAGGAGCAACATGGGTGATTGATTGATGTTTCTCACCCAAAAGTTGTAGTCCTCGGATATATATTTCTAATGAGGTATTGTGTGTGTCAAATGGAGATTGTATGCCAAAGTTACAAGCCCGAAAAGTTCATGTACCAATTTACCCAAACGGGGCCCATAGTTTGGCGCTTCATCACCTACGGTTAGGTTTTTGGATGTTTAGGATTTTCCATTATTTCTCAACAATAAATAATCCTTTAAGCCTCATTGTAACACAATTCAGAGGCATGTAGACACCACATCTCGTCTCAGAGATAAGCTACCATTGCTCGAGCTAGTCTTATTTCCATTGTGTTTGTAAGCGTATTTCAGTATTTGATATTAATGAAATGAAGTGTTATTTATACTGCATCTTTATATTTATGGTTATAACTTATATCATAACAACAAAAGGATTGGTGGTTTTCTCCCTTTGGCTTTCCACATAAAAAATACCTGTGTCAATATGTGTGTGCTACTCATTTGATGGTTTCTATTCCCATGCAAATTTCCTATCTTGTTGCTCATGTTTATTGTAGTATGAATACTCTCTCAAGTAACTAACTAGAGTGAAAATAATTAAAGGTTTATACTTTAAGATATAAGAACCTCACCATTACTGATTCACCCGCCCTCTCAATAATTCCTTATTTCAACATCATCATGGTTGGTCATTCGTTTTTATACTTATTCCCAACCATTTCAATTGTATTAGATTAGAGAATAGGATTTTGAGTGCTTTTCCAAGCTGTGAATTGTTCTAAGTCCAAACTATGGACTGAATGAGTACCACCATCAAATTCAACCTGTTTAATTATCTGAACATCTATGTGGCTTTCCATGCTTATTAACTTAGGATCACGGAGCTCAAAATGTAATTCAACATGTCTTATCTCATATTGGTATGATCACACTACTACCAAGTCCATTTTCTCATTAATTTCTTCATGGCTCGGGTTTGATTTGTTCTGTTTGAAGTAGGCTCCTTTATTTTTCTCTACAGATCTTGGTCCTCATAGTCTCATTTCTCTATTCTAGCTCAACCTCCAATGACTGCAACAATGCCTTTCGTACACTACAACATTTAACGAAGTCGCCAAGTGCTACCCACCCCTTCATACCATGCTAACCATGAGTAGTTGGTGTTTTCACCTTTAGAAAAGTTGCCAAATATAGAAGTACCTTGCCAAGTACATTTTTGATCCATTCAAGCCTCATTCACCAAGTATTGAGAAATGCTATATCTAGCTAAATTTCCAAATATAGCACATAGTGTGCCAACTTCACTACCACACCATTCAAACCAAAAGTTCTTATCCCTATGTGCTTAATCACTTCTCATCATATATCCCAAAGGCCCTTTTGAACTCCACATAGTGTCATTTCATTGTAATTACCCTGAAAGCCCTTGGTCACTTAACACATGAAACATTCAGAAAATTGACTCCTGGGCATGCCTCTAGCCATTTCACAAAACATTAGATGCCATCAAATTTTTGACCTTATGCCCTTTAAACCATAAAAATACAATGGAGATCCTTTGTAGATCTCTAGGATTTATCTGTTTGGATTACATGTTAATATGGGACCTCCAACCATATAATATACATTCCCTTCTGAGCTATTAATTGGTCCACACAACCACCTGTACTTTCTAGCTTGTCCTGGAACTTCGTCACCCTCGAAATATAACTTGTATCTCCTTCAAATCTTACTGGGATTAAAATTTATGGGGTTACATGTCCTGTGGGGACTACTGTATGTACCCATGTGCTAATCAAAAATCTGTCGAGATTATGTGTCTGCCACTGTGTCTACTACCTACATACATCTACTAGATGTCACCCATTTTCAACCCATTTTTCCACTTGAAAACCCCAAATCTGCATCCTAGGTGTCATTTTCCTAGAGTGCCACATGTCCTAATACTTTTAGATGCTGACATCATGCTAATGTTATCCCGAACATTAGAGTTGTTAATGTCATCTGTCACCATGGTTGCGACTTGTGCTCCTCGTTATCTCTGACATTGAATGGGGTTGTGCTAGGTATCCTCCTGTCATTTGATTCTTTTGTTGTCACTAATTAGAGAAAATTTGAGGTCTAAAATGGGCCTCCTAAGGAATATTATAAAATAATAGTGGAGATAACAAAATAATATTAGATTACCTCATCAATTTTTGGAGGGAAAAAGGAAAAAAACTACTTTGTCAACTCATATTTTCGACTTATCTCCCTATTATTTTACTCAAATTTTGAGCAGGAACACTCATTGGATTCAAATTTAATTTTTAATTGAAGGAGTGCTCCTGCTTGAAATTTGAGTAAAATTGAATGGAGATAAGTTGAAAAGATGAGGTGAAATAGTATTTTGTTGTTTTTTTATTTTCTTACATTTTTAGTCCAAAATGGTGAATCATCCCCCATGTTTGACATCATCATATTGGATCTTAATAGTTCTTATAAGTTTATTTTTAGTGTACATTTTTGGTTTTAGGCCCACTTTTGACCTCAAAATTTCTCTAATTGGCATACACCACCTTATCCTAATGCCTCGTCACCCCGACACTTCAGGATAGAGTCCCCATGGGCCTCCTTTTGAAATTGTCGAGATAAACTTGCTAGGGTTATGGGTCTCCATGGGACCTTTGGGAGGTTGACCTATAGAAATGAACTTCATGCTTGATATATTTCATATAAGCCCATGTGCCTTGTTGTCCTGTTGGACCTTCCCCAAGAAATAAAAATGTGCACTCCATTGAAAATCATTAGGGTTAAACTACCAAGGTTATGTGTCACATGGTGGGACCTGCATGCCATCTCTCCTGAGCTTCTAATTAGTCTATGTATGTGCCATTGTTATATAGTAAAATGACCTCCTCATCAACTCAAAGAAGAAACGCAGTTTGACTGAAAGATTGACCAAGTTCATTATCATATTTGCCAAGGTCATTCTCCCCAAGAACTAGAAAGAAGCTTTATAATGCTCCTTAGTCATGAACCAGGGGTGTTATTCCCTAGGCTAACTCTCTTTGCTGCGCTAGGGGTAGCGTTCGTCAGATTTGGTGAGTTTTCGGAGGTCAAAGGAGCAGGTTGATTAAATAATATCCCTCTATTTACTCATATGTCAATGAGAAAACTAGGAAACATACAGATTCAACTTGTTTGAGGATATTGTTATTCCCAACGGAGTCTAATGAAAAGGGAAAGAGAAATAAAGCTTGGAAACATCCCAGTTTTTGCCAAAGGAAACTCATGAAAGAGTTGGAAACGTTTAGCCTCTCATTCTATATATTTGAGGCTTGGGGAATTGTGAAAGAGGTCGAAAGAATTGAAATGATTGCCTACTTATTGTCAAAGCTTTGCATGAGAAATTGGTTCACCAAGAGGTTAAGAAGAGAGAGAGAGAGGAGTTGGAGGATTAAGGGAAGCTTGATGCAACTGATGGTTGTAATTAGACTTTCCTATCATTAATATAGAACTACAATTGTGTTGTCTACTCCATGGTGTTGATGTTATGATTCATTTACATGTTTATGCAATACCATTGATTATGAGTAGATTAGATATGTGTAGTTAGATATCCTTGTGTATTCTTGTTTTGTTTATCAAAGTTATATGTTGTAGTATTACTTATCATCTTTTCTATGTGCAAGTATTGATCTAGGAGCTAGCTGAGAGGTCTTCCACTCCACTACATTAGGTTCTCTAGCAACATTGCACTAAGATCCATGGTAAAATTGTTCCCTTCTGCTTTGATTCTCATTCCATTTATATGGATATGTACATGTCTCTTTGTTCTAGCTGCATCTAATCTGATCTATCTACCAAGGATCTATTGAAGCCCCAGAATTCGGTTGCAACAACATGGGGGATAACCACCCATTCCAGGCCTTGAAATCATTTTCTTTTCCATTTGGTATGCTGGCTCCTACCGGGGATAATGGGACCAGTTTTCTAGAAAGAATTGATATGATGATGGTGTTGGGTTGATATAAGATATAATGGAAAATGATTTAATTAAAAATGATCTGATTAAATAAAAAACACATGCATCTATCTATTTTAACCTATATCTTAATATGTACTCCAGAATAACTCAAATCATACGATTTACAAATATATATTAAAGTAAAAGGTAATAAAGATCATTCAATTGCTATAAGAGAAGAAATCGTTAATGATAATTATTTTGACTAAATAATTAGGAAAAATAAGTAGAAAATATATCGCATATATCAATTTCTCATGCATTCAATAAGGAATTACAGCTAAAACATTTATACAAAAGTGCTTTAATGTCAAATTGTAACTCATATCTCATATATAAGACAATATAAGGAATATTATTGCTAATTCATCAACAAAACACAATCATAAAGATAGAAGTACTAGATATGAAAGGTCCTACTCATGAGGTCAACAATACTGATCTGCTTCTTTTCAAGTAAATATACTCTAAGATTACATAAATGCAAATTCAGTAGTGTATGCTTCAATCTCTAAGAAATTATATTTTGTTCCAATTATCTTATCAAAATAGTCACAAAAGTACAAAAGCGCAATTCTTGGCAGAGTGCTTTTGATAAAATTTTGGACCCTTCTCTAAATGCATGAGAGGGTTTTAAATAATACAAATTATGTATCAAAAAATAAATTATTACATAAAAAGATAAGGAGGTTTCAAAAAAGCTTCCTCAAAATAAGTAAAATAAGACTAACATAGAAAATAAAATGATGACAATCTTCTTCAAATTGAATGGTCTTATTCATCCATTTGGTCCTTGAGTTCATAGATGTCTATAATTGGCTTCACCTAGGGTGACTGGCCAATTTTCAATCTCCATTGGCTTGTGAATACAACATCAGTGAGACATGGTAACATATTTTGAGCAGAATTCATTAGACAACGCAGAGTCATCCAATGACTGTGTGGTTTTACCAAAAACGACTAGTAGGTTTCCTAGTCAAGCTTAGACAGTTGTTTAATTGCCTCTTCATTTGTTTTGGCAGCCTCTTTCCACTATTTTTCTAACTATTTGATATTTGGGAGAGATTTTGGAATGCATTCTTTGATAAGATTTGCAGTGTGGAAGTTTTCATTCATAGCCTCAATGATATTGTTTGTTGTACTAGCTACTCTTGTTGCTGCCCTTTCTGCCTATTTTAACTATATGTCCCAATCTACAAATAAGATATCTTTGTGGGACTCCTCGACCTTTGGTAGATCAGCCCTTTTACCTTCTTCAGATTCTTTCCAAGAGATAAACATTGAAATCCTCTTATTTAGCTCTTCATATTCTAATCTCTGATCAATCACATGATTGGTTAATTTATCACTTGTTTCACAATAGGGATTGATCGATGAGATTCTTTGGCAGAACATTTCTTGCTAATGTGACAATAGAGAATTTAATTCAAGTGCCTCTTTAATGAATTCATCCATTTGAGGGTTGTCTTTGAATTTGTCCATTATAGCCTGCATTTGGTGAATCTGGGAGTTCTTCTCTGCAACATCTGTTTCATGCTGCAATCTCATTTGCTCAAAATCTTATTGAAGTTGTTTCATCTACATTTCCACTTGCCTATTAGTGCTCAGTCTTTCCTGCTCAAGTTGTTGTTCCAGCAGATGAACCCTTTCTTATCTTTCATTAAGAAAAAGTCGAACTTCTTCTGCCTTATCACTTGTTGCAGTTGCATAGGCATCCGCAAATTGTGATAGATTTGTAAGATTTTGTGATGGATCAATGGGGTTGTCTTTCCATACTACCTCCATTGATTCACTTCCAAGATTTTTTGTCGTTGATACATCCAATTTTATTTTCTTCCTTTTCCTTTTTACTATAGCTTTATGTGTTAGGTTGTAGAATATGTCCAGTGGTGGTATTTCCTCAATCTTTCAAACAATCTGTGAACTTGACTTTAATATCTTGAGTAGTTATAACTTCTTGTATTGTTATTTCTAGATTTATAATCTACTGAGTGTGTTGTGGGGTCTAAAATCCAGATGTTCCTTCAAGAGCTATCTCTGTCTCTGGTGTTTGGAGATTTTTATTAAATTTCTCCCATTCCTATTCCAAATTGATGACTGTGATCTTTTCTGTTTGAACCTGTGTGGGTCCAGTCTCCATGTGCTCCTCAGTTGAGACCTTTTCAGTTATTTCTTCAACATTTTCCTCTGTGTCCTATTCAGGGTCTTCCTCGAGGCTTCCTTCCTTATTCTCATATTGGTTTTCAGAGTCACTTGAACCTTGAACTAACTTCTATTGATATTCCTCATTAGACTTATGCTTGGAACTTTCCTCCAGGATTACGCTAGGAGTAGGTTCTCTTATTTGTTCAATCTGTAATAGGTCCAAAGGGACCTTTGTTAGCCTTTTATTTCTGTATAGATGGAAGAAGTTGAGATTTGTTGGGTCTAGTTTTATTGATGCTAAATGTAAAACCTATGAAAATGTCTGAGATTTCTCAAAGAGATCATCAAACGCATCATCCTCATGAATAATTTGTTTGATTTTGACCATCACAGTGAAACTCCTAGCGACCTTATTAGGGTCTTACTATCTACCTGGCATGGTAGCCATATTTAGAGATGTGATGTTTTGTATTTCTTTTGTCGTGTGCTCAGTGTCATGTAACGCGAAAGCACCACATTGCAACGAGAAGGTCGGCTAGATGGATTTCTTCGTCTCTTTGAGGGTTTTGGTTATACCATCACCCATTGTTTGATAAGAAATCTCTCTTGCCAGTAATTTGTTCGAAACATAATATGGAAGAACATGGGGAGTTATAATACTCCCAAAAACTCTGATATAAGCAAATAGTTCCTCATCAAACCATCTCGCCACTGGCAAGATGACTATCTTTGCTTCTTCTGAAAGCTTGGGGGATTTCTTATAAAAAATGGTATGATAAATTGGCAACATAACGCCATGACAAATTTTATAAAAATGGGAGCTGAACTGTGATTCCCACAAAATTTTATGATAAACATGGATGGGTGCAAGATCCTTTAAAGTCCATTTCCAGCCCATGTCTGGAAAATGTGAACAAAAATGCATAGCATCCATGGCATAAGCACTCATGTAAAAGGGAGGGATAATCCGAGTGGAGACAATTCTATTACGCCTGTATTCTCTAATGGGCATGGCCAAATTGTCTGATAAAATAGTACTCCTGTTCATAATCATAGCATTTACAATGGCATAAATCAATGGAACCCATTCTATGGAAAATTTAGTAGTATCATCTTTTCGAAATAGCCTACACAACATTGCGGCTGAAAAATTGTACGGGGATGAAAAAGGTGCAATGGGGTACATACCAGTTTTCTACCACCTGAACTTGTTGGAGCCAGACCTCCAATTCTACATAACATCCATCGAGTCTTCATTTTCTTTGGAAAAATTCTCAATAAGGGCTTTACCATAGATATTTTGTGGCTCTGGGAGATGGTACATTTGGCGTAAATTGCCTGGTTTAGATGACCCCATGAATTCATGCCTGGAATTTCTGAACGCTCTATCCAAATGTCCACATTATCAACAATCCATCTTACCATATCTATGTATGGTAATATTTTTAGCCTTGTGGATATCTTGTGTAGGAAAGAACATGTTGCTTCAAAATAGGAAGCATCAGAGCATTCCTTAACATCTGTTATTGCTTTAGTTTCTAGGACATTTGGGTATTCTTCCTCTAGTAAGTTATACATGGCCTCCCATGTTGTACTCCCATCATCCTTATTGTATGTGGTATCGGAGAAGAGTGGAAGAATGTCTGAATCCTCAGAAAAAGTAGCCTCTACAGTCTTTTTTCCTTTCTTAGCCATTTTTGCAAGCATTGTCTTCTTTAGAATTTCCTTGAAGTTTGGGAAATGGAGAAAATAGGATAAAAATGCAGAGCAGTAAATACAAGTGAAAACACAATAGCACAGTAAATTCTAAAAGAACGTAAGGATGGAGATTTTATTCAAACATAGATAAAAAAGTATATATCTTCTCAAGTTGTTAAAAGAGTAAATGCAATTAAACCTCATTAACTATGCATTAAGGCCTATTTGTGATCTCCTTCATGACTCACCAAAATATTGCATTGCAAGTTTCAAAATGATATTTCAAATTGGTTTGTGTTATGCACAATACCGATCATGCGATTGCGATGAACCACAATATCGAAAATCACAAATCACAAATATCAGAAAGATCGCAAATCGAAAATCAGAAAGATCACAAATCATAAATCATAAATCAGGAGTAGACCAATTTAAGGTTGCTTTGTTATTTTGAAATTTACAATGAGTGGGATACTTTTTACTTTATCTAGTGGGTTTTCTTAAATGAATGATTATTCCACTGAAACAACTATTTTTTGATAGGTCAGACTTTATTTAAATTATAACAATCTTTATTGTTCCATTGAGTCCATACCTCATCGCATTTCAATATTTTTTATGGTTTGCATGTTTTGTGCCCTTTGTAACAGTCGTGATGCGATTTCGATGAACACTTTGTTATATAAGGAATACCTTAAGCCTTAAGTTTTATAAAAGTTCAATGTTTCCTTTGGTTTTTTTAAGGGGGTCTTTTATTGCGTCTCACAGATTCTAACTGATGGCTAATCCTTGTTACTTTGGATCATGCGATTTGCGATGAAGCAAGAATGCCTAGTCATAAAGGGACTTGGCTTGATATCTTAGGTTTATTTAAGGTTTTATTCTAATTTTTTTCAAAAGGAAAGCTTTTATTTACTATTTTTTTTTCTTTAAAGGGTACCCATTTATTAATACAAATACTAACTATTTATATAACTAAATGGGGGGTCGTTGAACAGTACAACAGGATCCCAGGAAGATCTTTGAGGGTATTTCCACCACAACCACCATGCATTAATCCCTATAGCATAATTGGTGACTTTGCTGAGGACTATACTTAGTTCCTAGTTTTATCCTACCAAGATCCCAGATTTCTCTCTTTTCCACGCCGTCCTATACTTCTTGGCTCCCTTTCTGACCA
The DNA here is from genome assembly GCA_000404065.3 of Pinus taeda. NCBI lineage: Eukaryota > Viridiplantae > Streptophyta > Pinopsida > Pinales > Pinaceae > Pinus > Pinus taeda. The sequence goes on from APFE030652592.1 coordinate 210,605, forward strand.
CTCAGGACTATTCAACACCCTCGTCAGTGTGCTTAGCCTTTGATCAGATCCAAAAATACTTCTTTCAGAGCTTCTGCCTCCCCAACGCACCCCAACATTGTAACCAGAGTCGTTAGTGTAGCCACTAACTCTCTGTGTCCTCCTCTGAAGTGCACTAGCCAATCGAATCTTGATAAACAACCTATTCTATGAACTACTGGGTTGGGGAAGATACCTGTAGTCTGATCAAGGATCCACAGTTGTGCATATTTATTTGGTTGCCTGTTTCTTGAGCATATTTTCTTTTTAGGAAAATAGTTTAAGTGTTTATGTTTTTCAAGAAAACAAAAATACAAAATTTTTACAGTTTTTCTACTTGGTTACATTCTACATTTATTTAGTTTTAAAGTTGTTAGAGAGCCTTGCATGTCTACAAGTTGTGCTTGTATTTTACTATACTATATGCATGGTACATATTGATGTATAAATGATCCTTTCCATGTGGAAATAACTCATTCATCGAAGTGAACTTAAAAGCATTTTCTGCATGGTCTATGTCAGAGTCCCACAAAACTCCATATGTCAACACCCCTTCCGAATACATTAACAAATTACATTTAAAACTTATCTCATAATAAAATCAATCAAAAACTCTTTTCTGAGTAAACACACATATTATTCTAGGCTAGCATCTTGGGTTAGGAAGTTGTGAGTTAACTTCCCAATATCGTAAATCGAGACTAGTTTTGTTAAAGAGGGAAAATCCTATTGCAATCATACTATCTAGGACCACTACATTCAAAGTGGAGCTAAATGTGAGACAAAATTGGAATGTGAAAGAAGGTAGCCCTCCTTCGATTAAATCTTGTTTGGGTATTATGTGTATCGGGGATCCCTTTGAGGATATCGGAGCTGCATCGGGGACTCAGGTATGCTGCCCACACAATATACTGTTTGCGACCATGTCCCCCCTAGAAGTGCCTATGATTTGAGGTAACCATAGTGGCCATACTTTTTAGGGACGCACACAAGGTGACTATGGTGGGCTGCCCTAGTACCTAAATAGATGAACCTACTCTGTCTTTGATTTTTGGGAGGGTGCTCATCTTCACGAGAGTAATTTTCCCCTTAATCTGAGGTTCAGGCAAAGCTCAAGAGTAATCATAACTGTACATTTGGATAGCTCTCTCTTTTATCCATTATGATACTGGGTTTGATCTCCAGCAAACAAAAGTTATCAGACAAAGTCATATCCCCTACTTTTTTATTGACTTTTTAGAGTATTTTTCATTTTTTAGGTGCTAGTTTGTTATCGCTAAGACTATCTAGGTGCCAGTTTGTTGTCACCTAGGTTGACAATGAGGGCACTACCATCATCAATCTAGGTGACAGCAAGGTCTTCCTCCACTAGATATGGAGGATCTACCGAGCCTTGGTGAGCCAAAATTACCCATCTTCAGGTAATCAGTCTCTAATATCCAACATTTAATCATTAAATACATCCCAAGACTCAATATTGCCAGAAGATTTCTTTACTGAAGGTTTCATACCTCCTTATAATCCTCATATCACTGATCCATTAGGACTGCTATTGATTCAAGTTACACCTATAACTACCATGTCTTCCATGGTACCTACACCCACCATTCTATCAACGACTAATGGGTCATTGGATTTTGTGGACAATTTTGGTCCACCTCCACTTCCCCAGTCGACAGTTGGTACTACACCGCTGACCGTGAACCCTTCTATCCAAACCGTGCCAAGTCTAAGCACCTTAGTTACACCTAACATGAGTGGAACCCACCACATACTAGTTTCTCCCCCTTTTGTGTCTACTCCTAGACCTTCAGCAAGCGCTCCAAATAGCGCGGTTAGCATGGGTCCCTTCAACAACCCCTTTGGTTGGAATCCTTTGTTTAGTTCAAACCCCCAGGTTCAAATAATAGGGCGAACCATTCCCAACATGCACATGAAAACAAGGGGCATTACAGTTCCCCTCTGTTTATAGGAAAAAATGGACAGTAATTGATTAACATGAATCCTCCATATGTCAGTGAAGTGTCAATGGCCAACTATGTGGCTAGTGGAATCCCTCAAACCAGTCGCTCAATCCATTTGGGAACCCCATTCTCAACCTCATTTCAGTGAAGGGGGAAATTATTATCGTGTGGGAAATCAATCTTATATCCCCCCAGCCTAACAACCCATATGGATAGCAATAACATATGGTTGTTCCTCAATGAAACTATTATTCAACAAATCCTATGTATAATAGTGGGAACAATATGATGGGCAGACCGCAAGGGCCCTCAAGTCATTTGTCATCACCCTAGTTACAATTGGGGGCACCAAACTCTTTTCCTTTTTTGGCAACACTCGATATTCCTGATCTGTACAAACTGACCAATGACCCCATCTACCATAACTTACATTGGCCTCTAATCCTGCACAAAATTCTTGCCGACATCCCAAAGTTTGAAGGAAAACAAGGGGAGGATCTAGGTACACATATCACCACATATCATCTATGGTGCATATCAAACTCCATAGTGGATGATAGTATCTAGCTCTGTCTCTTCCCCCACACCCATACTAGAAATTCCTCCAAGTGGTACATTGAGTTACCACGCGCGTCAGTTAATACCTTTGGCACATTGCCAATGGAATTTTTAAAGAAATTTCAGTTACCCATCCGCTAAGAAACTAGGACGGAAGTCCTTAATACTTTATGGCAATACACCTCCACCCACATATTCAATCACATTCATGAATGGAGACGTAGGCAGAGGCTAGTCAAAGCACCCCTTCCAGATTATCTATTACCAAATTGGTTATGTAAATAGCTTCTTCCCCAAATTCCCAAGGATATTGCCTTAGGTGGTGCAGTCACTAAAGACAAATACATTCATCGTGCCCAACATATAGTTTTGATTTATTCGCAGTCTGGCACATTATAAGATGTAATCCCCAATGCCCCCAGAACTTCAAATTCTCTCACTACTCAGCAACCCATCGTGCACACTGATGGTATTATCGGCGCTACATTTGGGTCTATTGTAAAACAACTTAGTGGACACATTGCTGAGTTGTCTGTTGATCTCGATACCCAATCAGTTTCTCTTCCTACTGTTGCAATAAACTCTATGTAGTCTACACAAAAAACCAGCGGTAAGAATAAGAATCATCCATCCAAGCAATCCAACCCAAAGAAGAAAGTTGTTGCATCACCTGATAGCAAAAAGTACAAAGCTATGAAGTTCCCTTGAAAATCTATGCAAAAGACCATATGACACATCATTGTCCACACCTCCAAGAATGCACAGATATTCTTGCTAAAAGGGACACTGGCCGAACCCCAGCAGTCCTAAACAACCCTTTCCCTGCTCAGCAATAGCAACATCTTATTTCAAACCCGCCTCAACCCCCGTAAGGGGGCAATGACGGTTCACATCATCCTTCCACTAGTGAAGGACCATCCATCGTTTACACTTTTCAAATGGTCTATCTTCAAACGCAAGCCAAAACTTATGGAGCTTTAGTCACTAACTCTTAGGATGTTGCCTCAAGTTTAGGCCCCACCTAATGATCTTCATATTGAAAGGCTAATTGTTGATCTTGTAATTTTCCTCCCAAGGGGGGCACTTCATCACACAACACATAATACATCTGCACGTCCTTCCCAGAACTACAGTATTGTAGACTATTTGGTGCAATCACCGTCATCTATGTTTGCACTCAAAGTATTACAAACTTTTCCAGCACAAAAGAAAGCTCTACTTTTGGCTATTGGTGTGGTAGATCCTCAGGATTCCATGCTAGCAATTGACACGGAGAAATGCAAACCTCCCCTTTCACACCATCTTCCATTTCAGGTGCAAATTTTTTTGAAAGGACGAGGGTTACATAGAACTGTCATTGACGAAGGTTCTTCAACCTGCATCATGTATACTTCATGTTGGCTCACCTTGCATTCTCCAATGCTCTCTCCGTTGTTAAATTCCCTTTAAGCATTCGATGGCCATACATTCATCCCAAAAGGTTACATTGTCGACTACCCCATCACTCTCAGTGGGAAAATGGTAATGGTGGACATTGAAGTTGTAGATCATAAACTCAACTATAATATGGTTTTGGGTTGCAGTTGGGCTTATGCCATGACTGCCATTGTGTCTTCAATCTTCTGCCTCATCTTCTTTCCATTGGATGGGAGAATTGTCACAGTTGACTACTTGTCCTTTTGCACCCCATATTACTCCCCATTGCCTAGTGGAACTGTACCTTTAATGGGTGGCATACTTGCCTCTTATGTCAGTATAGTTATCGGTCTTCTGAAGGGTGCTTCCCTGATGGGTTGTTTTCCTCTCTTATAGGTTGTGGTTCCACAGATGGTTTTTATGGTCTCCACTATTCCAAATGACCTAAACGATCCCTAGATCCTCCCGGCCCCTTCAGACATTGACTCTTATGGAGAAAAAATGCTATTGTCACCAGTTGAATTGGCTTATCAAGCCACTCAATCTGCATATGATTCTCCTATCAGTTTGGTCATGACTAATGATACCACTTCCTCTCCCACAATAGCTCCCTCTAATGATCTCCTCAGTCAAGTCCTACTTGTGGACAAATCTATTCGAGAGATCTTGTCTTTAGAAGAGAAACCTTGGAAAAACTCTCCCATCACAGCTCCTTCTAATGATCTCCTCAATTAAGTCCTACCCACGAATAAAGTTATTCGAGAGATCATGCCTTTAGAAGAGTGACCTTGGGAAACCTCTCACAATCATGCTTCTATATCTTATTCAGACATGATAACTCTAAAAATTCTACCTTTTGAACCACCCGAGATTGTTCCATCAATTTATATGACTATCCAAACTATGGATTCAGAAGGGAACTTGGGAAATATTTCAAAGACTATGCCCATCACTATCTCAGTCAAAATAGGTATCATGGAAAGCATTCAGATAGGAGCTAATTGCAATCCTGATGAAATTATGAGCTTCACCTACCCTTTTAAGGACTTTCGTGATGTTTTCCCTTGGTCTTGTGAGGAAATGCATGTCATAGACCCTTATATTGTCAACCATGAGATCAAGAAGTATCAAACATTCCTTTTATGGTATTTTTCTTGCTCGTTAATCAGAGAAAACCTCAAGTCTCCTTCTTCGGGCTTGTTAAACTACCATGAAGAAGATCGAGAATTCTTTTATGGTATTTTTCTTGATCGTTTATCCTAAAAACCTCGAGTCTACTTCTTTGGGTTCGTTAAACTACTATAAATACAATATGAACACTTTCTTTTTTGGGACCTTTTCTTACTCTTAAAATGAAAAATCCCTGAGTTACTGTTAAGTGATAAATCATTCTTGCAGACAAGACCGATCTCCCTAGTATAATTTGATATCTAGCAACAAGCAAGAGAAGCAAATCTACTTTCCTCCAAACATATTTCGATTCATTAATACAAACTAAGAGGTGTTCTAGACTCTACCTCAAGTCCAACGCTAGTTTGTGGCAGCCTTGCTTCAACAGCTTCAAAGAGTATCCTTTTAATAACCTGCAAACACAAACAAGCACACATCAAAGAATACCTGCATAGCTAATATAATAAACCATGTTCATCATAGTGATCAAGGAGACTATGAAATAAACCATTAAACATAGCTTATTGAGAAAAATAAACTTGATTGTATTAACTTTGAGAAAGAAGAACTTTACAACCTTGGTACCTTGATGCTGTACAAGCTCTTCCCAAGGTCCAGGAAGGAATCTCCTCTACTTTGACAAGCCTCACTCTTTCCCAAATGAGATCAAAAGATATGTGATCTTTCCTCTCAAAATCTCAATTAGGAAGACTAAGTTCCAGTAGCATATACCCTCAAAAATATTAAGCTTTTAACCTCCCAAGTAACCAGCCCAAGGCTTCATTTTATAGTGCAAGGGAAGAAGGTTACAGGTCCACCATTGAACGGATAGAGTCCTCCTTCAAGGGGATAAGCTCCTCACATCAAGGGGTTAGCTCCTTAAGGAATGGGATGCATGCACCCTCAAGGAGTGAACTTACTAGCGCAAGATTCCCTCTAGAAGCTTCCATAATTTACTCAAAGTGAGTTTTCAAGAATAAACTTGTGCCTTTTCACTTTTACAAGGGTTCACACCCATATATGCAGATATAGAGCGGTCAAGTGCGCAGGGGACATGACGAGTGAGTGTGGCACCACAGGTAAGGCTAAGAGAAGGTACGAAGCTAGAGTTTTAGAGAATTTTAAGGAATTTCTCTCATTTTCAAAGCTTGATATGCAGAGCTGAGGTTTAAGACTTGCAAAGGAGGTATGTATGAGTGGTGATAGACACACATTGATTACAGAAATTCATGGTGACAGTTTTTCGTGTAATAGATTGCCCCATAAAGTGCGAAGTCTGTAATAGATGAGGATAGTTTTATCATCTATGAAGAGTGAAGTGCTTTATCATTTCAAGGATATTCCTGTGGATACCCCGGTCGAAACCTATAAAAACATTCAATGCAAAATATATATATATGATCATATCATCGCTGAGGTAGGCATTCCCATACTCAGATGAAAAATGACTAGAAACTATCTAAACTTCTCTGATACAAGAATGATTTTGTAATACATTACAAGTATAGACATATGTAGACACAGTATGGGTACAGCCATCTGTTTATGAATAGTACATTTTATAATGAATAAAAAAATTCCTCACAGCCTAGATGGTAGAAACTAGATCCAGGGTCTTCATTTCTGCTTCCTGAACTAGTACGATTCTATCCATGTGAATGAATGTGTCAAAGTCGAATATGGTAGAAACCACTTGATTACCGGTGTGAGAGGAACCACCAATAATGTCAATGGCCCTCAAAGTACTCAATACAATCCATGAAATGTGAATGAATGAGTCGATGTCGAACACGTCACAGAATCCTTTGATTGAAGGTCAATGATGCAACCTATTGTAAAAGGCGAGAAATCTGCCATTGAGGCATGTAGATTCCAAGGTACTGACGATTTCTAGATCATCTTCCTAGATAATGAGTTGGAGTCGATAGAAAGCGATCCATTGCAGGCAAACCCACAACACGAAATCATAGATCAAGTTTTGAAGAAATGTATTTGGCAAGGACTAACTTAGGGATGGTCAAAATGGATGACAAATATTTTTCAAATGAATGGTTTATTTGGACTGATCTCTTGAACACATAATGACATTGCAGATGGTTTGGTTTCAATTGACCCAAAGCTAATACCCAAAAACCGGTTGAAGACTTTTAATATGGTTTGATTAATTGTTAGGTGAAGGATTTCCCAACCCAGGTGAATGAAAAGTGTCGTGCTCAAGAGTGGTTGACTGCTTTTCAAAAGACAAAGTATAATAATCAGGTTCATTTTTATCTCTTTTCCCCCACCATTTCTGGCAAGTACCTCTTTATTTTTGACAAGCTTGAGGAGGATAACATTTGCTTGGTTATAAGCTCATCCTTCGGATGAGTCCAACTTAGTTTAAGAATTCGAACCCTAAGAAGGAGTGGTTCGTTCCTATTTGTAATTGAACATGTCCTTTACTGTTAAATTTTAACGAGTCCAGTATAGGAGAAACTCGATGTTTTCAATTTTAGGGAGTCAGAAGAAAAACTTAAGAAAACTCCATGGTTGTCGTTTTTCGTAAATTTGTGTCTCCCAAGCCCGAAAAAGTATAAAATAATACTTGAGAGAACCGCTTGACCATTACGATCAAGGAGTACTTTTCATAATTAGTGCCTTCAATCTGAAAAAGTAAAAAAGTGATCAAAAACACGTCATTTTATTACCAATATCGAACTTGAAACGACAAAAGCCCGGCAATCTTTTCATGTTTATACGGTCAGAAAAGAGCTGTAAGTGGACCGTCTTTTTAATTCCATTTTAACGAGCCTAAAAAAAAAAATTTGGCAATCTTTTCATATTTTACGAGTCAGAAAAGAGCTTAAAGAGGACTCCTATGTGTTTTTGTTGAAAATGACCAATTCTCCCTGAACACCCAATATTCTGCACAAAAATTGCAAACATTAGTCATATATGTTTAAAAATTCATAAAAATGTACCAAAAGTGACCTTTTCAAAGTGAAAAATAAACAAATTAAAAATTTATTTATTCAAAAAATCTTATAAAAAGGGCTTTTACAAGTCCATTTTCACTGTTTGGCTTTGGAGTAAAAAGTAAGATCTTTTGGTAAGAAAACTTCCTGTGAAGATTGCGGAAAATCCGACTGCTGGAATCGAGAACCGTCCTCTCCAGGTGATCCACATTGTCCCTGACTTGCATTTCATCCATTTCATTTTCATTTTTAGGGCTTTAAAATTCATTTTTTGAGAAAAATTATGGTTAAAAATCGCTTGCGGTGGTTGTGCAGCGTAGTCTGTATACCCTACGAACCCCAACCTTTTCATATAAATGAAACAGTTGGGGTCCCGCACCTGCCCTTAAGGACGAGTGCGAACCTACGCAATGTCCCTAACACGGTGGGTGCGGACCCCGAGAAACGCGTTTTGAAACCCTATAATTTCTCATTTCTGCCCAAATGTTTTGAAATCACAAAATTCTAAATCGCCTATTTTGCAATGCAGATAGACAAGATGCTTATTTGGTGGGAAAGAAAACACAAAGATGTGGATCAAGCCGCATTACTCCATCCACCTTCATTACAGGCTTTAAGAGCATGCGAACTACTGAAATTTTGGGCCATACCTGGCATGAGGGCACAGGTAGACATTCTACAATGGTTGGTAGATAGGTGGAGCACGCAAGACCAGTGTTTCATCATTGGAGGACATCGGCTCGAAATTGAGCCAGAGGACATTTATTTTCTAACTAGTTTACTAAAGAGAGGGGAAGGATTATCTCTATTCGGATCTAGGCCAAGTGGCCAGTCTGTCACTAGTCTCCGACTAGAGTTTTGCAATGTCCAAACTGTGGAAAAACAGATAGATGTGAAGACCATCACCCATCCTGAACTTAAAGTGATTGCATTTACTATCACCAGATTGTGTGTAAGCGCAGCATTGCATTTAGCTACTGGTTCCTAGATGCGCATGGCAGTATACTGCTTCCGAGGCACCATCTTCAACTGGTGCGATGCTGTGTTGGCCAATGTGAAAGGCCAACTGACTAGGGCAAAGAATGGACAACTAAAGAACTTGGATATGGTTACTTAGTTGTGAGCTTTGCCTTAGAGAGGGTACCTATGCTGGTTCCATAGCAACTTACCATTGAGGTTGGACTTCCCCGAGATCCCAGGATTATGCGCTGGGTTGCAGTCATGGCTCGCCATCCTGAGGAGGGCACCGAGGTTGTTCGATTCTCACCTGATTATTTTTGCTGGTTGGGAAACCAACTTTTCGTGATACATGATTTTCCATATGCTAGGATGGATTATCATAGTGATCCAGACATGGCTCTTCCACTAGGAGAGCAATGGGATGATACAGGTAAAATTGTTTTCAACATTTTTTAAATTATATATTTTTTTTGTTTTTTAAATCATCGAAAAACTGATAGTAAAATTTTTTAAATGCAGATGTGGGTCCACGGTGACCAGCCACTCTCCCGCCCTGTGAGAGAAGACACCCAGCTGCTACGGCATCGACCCCATAGGACCAATCAGCAGAGACCTTGGCTAAATTGGAGAGTCATCTAGAGCGCTTAACAGTAGGTATTCCAGAAACTAGCATAGATGATATTCCTCTTAGGCTTCAGTGCTATGTGATTGGGGTCCCAAGACCTTTTAGGAGGTTCCTTTGTAGGGTAGCCTGAGCAGTGGTTTCTTATCATGATCATCATCAGGGATAGGATGATCACCTTTGTAGACTTCATATGACATTTATATCCTTTTGTGCTATCATTTTTTCCGATCATAAGGTGTTTTTTTCAACCTATGATCGAAGACGATGTATATTTTGACACACTTCTATGCTATGATATATCGCTATTACTGGCTATCTTGTATAACATGTTTATGGGATGCTTTTAGATTTACTATCTTGATTATTGCAAATGTCTATTTATCATTTGAGAAGCAACTGCATCTACTAATGTGTTTAAATATATTGGAATATGTTGATATTCAATGTAGTCAAATTCACGTTCCAAGAGACGAACTCTCAAAAATAATCTTAATAATACTGGATTTCTAATGGCATAAACCCTGTTCAGCTACAATACAATGAGTACAGAATATAACCTTACAATCAAACTCTGAATCCCAAATGAGATGGATTCAGATAATAACTCAATCACTGCACTGTACTCTACAATGTTATTCGTTGTTTGACCAAGTTTTACCCCATGCATAGATACTAACTCGTCAGAGGGTGAATAGATAACCCAGGCTACGGAAGAAATATTTCGTGTACTACGACAGGCACCATCAGCAAAACCAATGTACGTTTGAGAAGATGCCGACATTTGCAATATCAAGAGTAAAACCAAGATAAGTAGGAATAACAACAAAACACACTCTAAAACTAGGCACACTTTCTCATCTAAAACACACCAACCAGAAAGAAATCTATTCTAACGAGAATCTCAACACCAAACTTTAAGCATAATATCTTGTCAGGCAAAGTCCATTTTTGGGTTTACCTAAAGAGACACCATCAAAATCTACTAATTCATAGGCCCGTTTAGCCAGCTTTCGCTTAACAACAAAAGGACCATGCCACATGGGTACAAATTTTCCAGCCCCTAGCTTATCGTTAGCTTGATCGTATAATAAAACTAGGTCCCCTTCCGAAAAATTACGAGGTGTAACATTTCGATCATACTGAGCTTTTATCCTTTTTGCGTGGGTCTCTATTGCTAAAGTAGCATCACGTCGATTCTCATCTAATTGAGCTAAGTACAACAAACGTTTTTCCTCTTCAGAAATGGCTGGAAGTAATTCTATGGCTATTTGCAATGACATAATTTTACATTCAATGGGTAACACAACTTCCAACCTGTAAACGAGTTGAAAAGGAGTGAACCCTGCTGATGTTTTGACTGAGGTTCAGTATGCCCAAAGCACTGAAAATAACATGTTATGTCAATTTGATCGATGAATACCAATGTTTCGTCGGATCATGGTGACTAGAACTTTGTTGATTGCCTCAACCAGACCATTAGCCTGTGGGTAATATGGAGTAGAGCTATCGTGACGTAGGCCAAGTTGATATGCTAGCTCTGTCATCATGATGTTTCAAAAATGGCTCCCATGATCAGTGATAATCACTTGAGGAACACCAAACCTAGCAATTATATGATTGAAAATGAAAATAGCAGCAGTTTTGTCGTGTGCCGAAAATGTAGGCATCGCCTCGGCCCACTTGGTAAAATAATCTACCGCAAGGATGATATACGCATGGCCCCCGGCCGAGTGAGGGTTACATGTAATAAAATCGATACCCCATTTTGCAAAAGTACCAACGGAAATTATAGGGTGGAGAGGAGCAGGTGGAGCACGCATCTTTCGCTCAAAAATTTGGCAATTTTGGCATTTCTGGACTACATTGATACAATCTTTAAATAAGGATGGCCAGAAATAACCAACGTGCAATATCTTTTGGGTTGTGGCATACCCAGACATATGACTGCCACATCCTCTAGAGTGACAGTCATTCAGGACCTTTTCAGCTTCCTCATGAGTTAAACAATGACGAAAAGGAAAATTCACCCCACGACAATAGAGTGTATCTCTAATAATTTTGTATGGTTGGGATTGGAAACAGATTTTCTTTCGTTGAGATCATGAAATTTCAGGCCAAAAAGATTGGGTTTGGAGATAGACAATTAAATCCCCATATCATGGATCAAGAGTACTAATAAGAAACAAAGATTCATCCGCAAGGGATTCTTCTGCCACAGTTTCGGTATCAGTATGAGAGAAGTCACACATCAACTCCACAAAAACCAAAGACTTCTTTGACTTGGATTTTTCAAATTCCAGGTCAAATTCCTGCAAGATAACAATCCATTTGGAATACTTTCCCCCTAGCAATTGTTTAGTCAAAATATACATCAGAGGGTTACAGTCAGAAAGTACTGTGGTTTTTCGTAGTAGAATGTAATGACGAAATCGCTGGACAGCTTGAACAGCTGCCAGAGCCAATTTCTCCACATGTGAATACTTAAGCTCAGTTGGATTCAAAGTTCGACTAAGATAGTAAATCACATGTTCAAGATTGAATTCATCTTCCTAAACTAAAACCATTTCAATGGTGGAATGAGAAGCGACAAGGTACAAAAAGTAATCCTGGTTGTAGTTGGGAGGATGCAATAACGGTGCATGGGTCAACGTGTGTTTAAGTGCATCAAAATATTTCTGATCTATCTCATCCCAAAAGAATGGAGTGTTATGTTTCAACAACCTAGTAAAACTTTTCATTATCTCGGCGTAGTTAGGAGTGAATCGATGTAAAAAGTTTGCTTTCCCTTGCAAACTTTGGAGTTGGCGAAGAGTCGAAGGTGGAGGTAATTTAACAATAGCTTCAACCTTCGAGGGATCGACATGAATGCCAGCTTTAGAAACAACAAATCCCAGTAAGCGACCCGTTTCTATACAGAAAACACATTTGTGTGGATTCAACCTAATTTGATAATGCCTACATCTCATAAAGATGGCTTGTAAATGAGTGAGATGATCGGTTCTACGTTATGAATGAGCAGGTAAATCATCGAGATAAGGCTACACAATGTGCTTGATGTCATGAAATATGTAAGACATAGCCCTTTGAAAAGTTGCTCCGGCATTCTTCAACCCAAAAGGTAATTTGCAATAAGCAAAGGTCGCCCATGGACAAATGAAAGCCGTTTTTCGTTGATCAGCAAGGAGTATGTTAATTTGATTGTAACCAGAAAATCCATCCATAAAAGAGAACATTTCACTTCCGGCACAATCATCAATTATTTGATCGATATAGGGAGTTGGATAATTGTCCTTTGGACAGGCTCGATTAATATCCCCATAATCAATACATATTCTTATCATTCCTTGTTTTTTGTTAACAGGAACAATATTCGATACCCAATCCGTTAAAGGGATCGGATATATAAAACTTGCTTTAAGTAATTTCTCAACTTCAGCTTTAATAGCAACAGCTTTTCATGGGTGAATCTGATGCAAACGTTGCCGGACGGGTTTAGCATCCGAGTAAGTTTTGATTTCATGGACACCAATTGATGGATCGATTCCTGGAATTTCTTCATATGACCAGGAAAACACAACACAAAATTCTTGAAATAGGGCTTTATAAGTTTGGATTTCCTCATTCGTACAAAAAGCACCTATATGAATGTTTTCAATAATGTCGGGCTTCACTAAAATGTCAATAGGAATAGTTGAAGAAATGTTTCCCAAATTCAACTCAGAATCAGAATGTTTCAATGGATTCTATGTTTCCTTGACATAATCAGTGGTAAAAATAGAGGAGAAATCATTTTCAAAATGATCAAGCTCAGGTAAAAACGAAGATCGATGATGAAGATCTTCCCATGGTAAATCATCAACAGATAAAATCTCACGAATCTGCTCATCAGTATGAACAGTTTCAGAAAAGGTTTTTGAATCTGAGGTTGAGATTGAAAGTGATTCCTCATTGAACACATTCATTGGATCGATTTCGGTTGAACTAGAGTCGGAAAACGACTGCACCACCTAATATGCAACTTCAAATGGACCCACGGGCATGGCATCACCAAATGAATCCACCTTGGAATTGGAAGGAACGATCAAAGGATCATCAAGAACAATAGATTCTGATGAAATCATATGAATGGTTGCAAAATGAGGCGATACGTTTGGAGGAGGAAAGGAAAAAGTTCCTAGTAAACCAGAATATTTGACTAATCCCACTCCAACATCCTTGTAAGGGATAGTTGTTTTACCAACATGTTGAATACTCTCAGAAGAGGCTGGGTCGGATGAAAAGTAAGTCAAATCATATATTGTAATGATCTTTCCATTATAAGAGAACATTATGAGCCAAAAGACCGATGAAACAACAGTAGTCATCGCATAAGACCAACTGCAACCCAAGAGAAGGTTGTAATCTACAGGGGCATCAACCACCTCCATGTCTAGATTAACAGTTTTACCTTCTACCCCTATAGGTAAATCCTGTAGAATGCCATAAGGATGAAACCGTCGGTTGTCAAAAGCCTTCATAATCATCGTGGATTGGTTAAGTTTCGGAGAACCAAGCGATTTCCAACATGAGATCGACATAATACACATTGAAGCTCCCTCATCAATCACAGTCTGAAAGCAAGGCCTGTTTTTGACTAACACTGGAATCTAGAAAGCCATTTGATGAGGGAAGAGAGGTGTACTATTTTCTAAATCGAAGATTATGAGGTTGGAATCCTAGACATCAACGGCTCCTATAGCATACAAAAGCAATTTACGCTGTGGTGGACATGATTGCAGCACCTCCAAAGCTGACAATGCTGAAGGAGATATAGCTAAATCTTCAACATTGTTATAGTTCTGAGAAGCTCTCACATGTGGATTGAAAGCTGACTTCCGAAGTATACCTTTAGCAGGCGGTTTGATTACTAAGTCTGGATTAGGTTTCTCGATCTGTAGTGGATCGAAACCAGGAGGAGTTGAAGTTGATGGGTTTGAACTAGAAGATTCTGGTTCCTTACAACCAACAAGATTCTTACTATCTTGAGTGGGAAAAGGATCCTTCAAGACAGCAGGTGTTTGAGAACCTTTGATGATTTTTGAAACCTTAGCTCGATGTTGAAAATCTCTTGTAAAGTGCTCCTCATCACAAATGAGACAAGGATAGTGAGGTTTACGTTTCTCGTTAGTAGATTTAGTTTTTTATGGTTTCTATTTTGCGTTTTGTTTACTTTTCTTCTTCCCTTTCTTTCTACAGCCGGATTTGGATTTGGCGGTAGAAGATTCTACAACATGAATATGGGCAGGAACTTCAGCGGAAGCTTCTCTTATCTGGGAATTTGGTAAAGTTGTAATAGGAGAAGAATTCTTTGTAGATTTCTTCTTACTTTTGGTGTTAACTGTACCGATCATACCATCAGTGGCATGAGACCCTAAAGGAGTTGCAGTTATTTGATTTTCCTTAGGAAAATCGAGGATTTTTTCGTGTAAAGTACTCGACTGTGTATAAAAGGTACTAGGCTTGAGCAATTACTTGCTCTTCAGTAACGACTCCTACCTTAGCCACATCCTCAGTGATTTTTTGTAATAAGGATTTAACAACCCATTCTGCCAAAATTTGATCCGGGATATAAACTTTCACTAAACGTCGTCGACGTCGCCATTCATGAATATGGTCTGAAATATATGTAGACGTTGACTATTTTAATGAAGTTAATAATTCCGTGCCATTGTCATATCTGACAGACAACTGAAAATGAGTTAAGAACAAAGTAGCTAACTGAATAAAACAATAAAAAGAGCTTTGTGGCAACTCAATGTACCACTTAGCCGCGAGACCAATCAGAGTGCGTTGAAAAAGCCTTAAATGAATTGAATCATCTATAATAGAATTTGATGCACACCAGAGGTGATAAGTCATCACATGGTTTGACGGATCCTCTCCAGGTTTTCCTTCAAACTTGGTAATATCACTGGGCAACTTATTAGGCATTGGCGGCCAATACGGAAGATAATTAATTATATCATTCGTAAGGTGTGACAAGTTGGGTAAATCCAAAGTTGTGATGAATGGTAACTGACGATTAGGATCTCGAAAACTTTTGGACACAAGACCAGCTCCAGGAGGAGGATACCCAGGATAACCTGGAATTGGATTTGTATTCGGAATATTATATCCTCCCGGAAAACCAGGATTAACCAGACCAAACTGGGGTGGTTGAGGTTGTGGTCGTTGATATGTATACCTAGGGTACGGTTGGTACTGATAAACTGGGGTTTGTACAGCAGGACCATATTGATACTGTCCCTGGTATAGTTGATAAGTAAATTGAGGTTTACTTGTGACAACCGTACTTGGACCAGGTTGTCCTACAGGCATCTGAACCGAAGTCTAGATTGTAGGTCCAGACTGGGGTACAGAGGTCTGAGGAGTTGATACAGGAACAATAGAAACTGGAGCTGTCGATACTCCAAAAGTAGGTTGGGTAGATTGAACAAAAGCTGCAATAGTTGAAGCAGTTGATTGAGGCGGAGTTTGAGGCGAATTAGGCCCAGGTTGATGAACTACACCAGGTGCAGAGGTTTGGATAGTAGACTAGACGGGTTGCTGGGTTGAAACAGAAACCATGGGTTGTCCAGGTTGAGATGACAACTGCACATTAGGTTGCAAAATCTATTGAGTTTGAGATGGATCCCACACCATATTCATTCTGGGGTAAGGGCCCATAACAAGTTGAGCATATTGAGGACCATAACTAGGTTGAGTGTAGGATGGATAATTTCTAGTTCCTTGAACAAAAGATTGACCAGAAGGTTGTTGGAAACCTTGAGATTGGTACTGACCTTGAGGTTGATAACCTTGAGGCAGGTATTGATACTGGGGTTGACTTTGAGGTATATATTGATATTGGGGTTGACCTTGAGGCACATACTGAGTCTGAGGCTGACCTTGAGGCATATTTTGAGTCTAGGGTTGACCTTGAGGCATGTACTGACCCTGAGGCATGTACTGACCCTGAGGTATGTACTGACCTTGAGGTTTCCCCTAGGTGGAATTTGACTGCCTTGAGGTTGCCCCCCAGGTGGTATTTGGCTGCCCTGAGGTTACCCCCTAGGCGAGAATGGATTACCTTAAGGTTGCCCCCCAGGCGGATTCTGACTACCTTGAGGTTGCAAATTTGGAATAGCATTAGACATCATAAGAATTTCTTCTACACTCAATGGTGGAGTTCCATTATGACCAGTTGATACCCCATGTTTGATGGGTTGAGGAGACGCTCCTGAAAAAGTACCAAAAACTGACTGATACCTAGATGGAACAGAAGGACCACCATATAAAAATGTTTCTAGATTTTGAGAAAACATGAACAACTGGTTTGACATATTTGAAGGAGGATAACCTCTGGGCATTGGATGAAAAGGAATACAAGGTGGTGAAGCAGTGAGAACCGGATTTTCAAAAAAGTTCGTCAAAGATATGTACCAAGCATCACATCGAAAAGGACTGTAAAAAATATATTCACGCTCCCTAAGTTCTATAGTCGGTTGATTTTCAAGGGGATTTATATCCTCATTTGCAATAATAAGTTCTTCAATAGAAATAAGTCCTGTCAGAAGATTTTGGGTAATGACACTTCCTACCCTAGGCGAACCAGGAGCACTAGAAACTGGAGAAGAAAATCCTGAGGATGGAGTAGCAACAGGTTCAGTTTTAGGTTCAGAAATTTCAGGTTCCTCCACAAGTTCACTAGTAGAAGAAAAACTACCAGTAAGCTCGGAAACTGAAAGTGGTTCAGAAATATACTCTGTTGCTAGAACGTGATAATCAGGATGAATAAACAAAGATGATTCTCCAACCTCTGGTGACCAAACTCTACTTTCACTAGGTGTGACAAGAGCTTTTAGCCCTTCAAACTGACTTGGCATATATTCGGGAGGCTACCCCCGAAGTCTACAAGATTGTCTTGGTAATTCAGCCACGATTAATTAATTAATTAATTAATTCACACGAAAACAAAGAAAATATCAAGAAAACCACCTAAAGTCTCTAAAGAACCAAACAATTGAATCACACACCTAAAAATCTAAGAGTTCAAACCACACACAAACAATATTTTTCCGTACCGAAAACACTAGTTGGTGATTAAATCCAACCTTACAGAATTCAATACAGAATGGAGGTTGGAACAGTTACACCGACAACCTGCGTAATGAAACAAACTGGCACAAGTTTCTCCACAAAACCATCTCAAGTGAAGATAACCCCCCAGAGAGTCCAAGTGAGTCTAGTCGACATCTATTCTAGGTACAATGGGATCTTCCCTCCACTGTCACCTTAGGAAGAATCCTAAATATTATAGCCACTAAGGTTACCAACGGAAACAAATATACCTGGGGGAACAGTCTACAATCCTATACGCACACAAGGGCAGAGTAACAAGCTCAATCCCCTTGAAGGCTCCTTGACATAATCCAAGGTTTACCAACAAGTGACCCCAGGCTCCTCGACAATGGTCAATCTGAGGTTTACCATTTTTAATACGTGAATATCTTCTATCGTTCCCAATGAGGAAGGATTGATTACCTCACTGGTTCAGATATGATCGTGTGCTTCTCCTTTAAGAGGAGCTTTCCCAGAGCATAGATGTAACAATTGGATTTTCTTCCTAGCGCAAGATCGACTACTTTTTTGTTTTAACTATCTTGGAGAGTTAATTACTCCCTACTCCAAGATACTAGCCTAAGCTATGTTGGTGAGTAAGAGCCCTAGAAATAAAAAGATTGCTAGATGAATTTTAATTAAGCGTTAATTTTATTGGTTGTTTATTAATTCAAAAGGTATGGAGATGAAACTTTGTGGTGTGAAAACTCGACTCCAAAACGCTAAAAAATGCACCTAAGATGATCAATTATTTTCCTTTTCAATGAATCTCTAGCTAAAGGAAGAGTTGAGAATGCAATGCTTGAAAACAAAACTTTCCTTCAACATAAAACGAAAATAAAATCTTTTGTTTGTTTTTTTCTTTTTCAAAACACTCAAACGAAGCTACTAATTATGCTCACGAAATAAATCCCTTTTCGTTTCAACACTCAAAACTAGAAAAACAATTTTTCAAAAGAGAGACTAAAGTTTCAAGACAACACACTCAAAACTATGAAAAATTTAATCTTGAGATCTAACTTCTTAAAATTAATCGAAATAAAAGCTTCAAATGTTTTTGGAGGATGTTTTCCCTTAGTTATTCAACAAACTAAGGATTAATTCGTTCAGCAAGACAAATCAACCAAAAACATCCATCTATGCTTTTATAACAAATGAAATTCACAACTTGACCAGGTTCATTCAAAGTTTTGCAAAGAGAAACATAATTGATTTCTCACCAAAAGAAAATCTCACTAACTAGCCAGACTTATCAAGAATACAAAATATTCCAGGGTGATCTAAGGTCTCTTAGGCTTCTAAGCTTCAAGTCACTACAAAGACTGAGTGAAGACCAAACCAAGCATGCAAAAACTTCTAGAAGTTCATTCAACAACACCAATGGAACTTGTTTATGAGAGACTTTTAACAAGATATATGTAGATCTGGGCAGAGGATAAAAGTAACAAAAAAGATCTAAACTAAGCTGGATGAAAATATTTCAAGATTTTCAAAAATTTTGGTAGGGTCCGCATGCCCCCAGTGAAACCAAGTGTGGTACCGCTCTATGCAGTAAAGTAACAGTGCGGTCAAGTCCACACTGTAACTTAAGCAGAACGTGCAGTCCTCACAAAAATTTCTAAAAAGTAAAAAATTAATCCAGGACTGACACACTACCTAATCCCACACACATCAAGTAAAAACCAGAAACAAAAAATCAAGTTTCTCAAATCAAAGATCAAGGAAAATTAAACAATCAAATCCCGTTCCCCAGTGAAGTCGCTAATTTGTTAAGCGGATAAATCGGTCTTGTAGACAAGACCAATCTCCCTAGTATCAATTGATATCTAGCAACAAGCGGGACAAGAAAATCTACTTTCCTCTAAACATATTTCGATTCATTAATACAAACTAAGAGGTGTTCTAGACTCTACCTCAAGTCCAACGCTAGTTTGTGGCAACCTTGCTCCAACAGCTTCAAAGAGTATCCTTTTAATAACTTGCAAATACAAAATGGCACACATCAAAAAACACCTGCATAGCTAATATAATAAATCATGTTCATCATAGTGATCAAGGAGACTATGAAATAAACCATTAAACACAGCTTATTAAGAAAAATAAACTTGATTGTATTAACTTTGAGAAAGAAGAACTTTACAACCTTGGTACCTTGATACTGTACAAGCTCTTCCTAGGGTCTAGGCAGGAATCTCCTCTACTTTGACAAGCCTCACTCTTCCCCAAATGAGATCAAAAGGTATGTGATCTTTCCTCTCAAAAGCTCAATTAGGAAGACTAAGTTCCAGCAGCATATACCCTCAAAAATATTTAGTTTTCAACCTCCCAAGTAACCAGCCCAAGGCTTCATTTTATAGTGCAAGGGAAGGAGGTTACAGGTCCACCATTGAAGGGATAGAGTCCTCCTTCAAGGGTATAAGCTCCTCACATCAAGTGGTTAGCTCCTTAAGGAATGGGATGCATGCACCCTCAAGGAGTGAACTTGCCAGTGCAAGATTCCCTCTAGAAGCTTGCAGAATTGACTAAAAGTGAGTTTTCAAGAATAAACTCGTGCCTTTTCACTTTTCTAGGGGTTTGCACCCATATATGTAGATACAAAGCGGTCAGGTGCGCAGGGGACATGACCAGTGAGTGCAGCACCGCAGGTAAGGCTAAGAGAATGTGCGAAACCAGAGTTTTAGAGATTTTTAAGGACTTTCTCTCATTTTCAAAGCTTGATATGCAGACCTGAGGTTTAAGACTTGCAAATGAGGTATGTATGAGTGGTGATAGACTCACATTGATTACAGAAAGTCATGGTGACAATTTTTCGTGTAACAATTACTTATTCAAGCTCATTAAAATCTTATGAATAATATTTGAGCAACACTTTTACTCTCTTTTTCTAGCTCATTAAACTAAAAAAGTTAGCTTGAGCATTCTTTTTAGGGAATTTTTCTCGCTCGTAAAATCAAAAAAACCCCGAGTTACTTCTTTAGGCTAGTTAAAAACTTATGAAGAAGCTCCGAGAATTCTTTTTAGGAACTTTTTCTAGATCGAAAAAATGAAAAAAGCTCGAGTTTTTGTTGTTGGGCTCATAGAACTCCTACGACGATGATGTGAGCACTTTATTTTTTGGGACTCTTTCTTGCTCGTAAATTGAAAAATCCCTAATTTTTTCCCTTCTTCGGGCTCGTTAAATCTATGAAGAAGGAATGAGAATTTCTTTTATCTCTTCTTCCTTGCTCATTAAACTAAAAAAGGTATCACGTGTTTTCTTCATTTGACTCGTTAAAATTTGATGAAGATCTATTGAGTTTTTCTTCATGTGACCCATTAAAATTTCACGAAGAAATATTGAGTTTACTTTGCCCCCTCGTACTCATAATAGAATGAGGCAAATGTCTATTGAGAATAGGTTTATCACTTTATCCAGAATCAGTAGACTAACTTATTGAAAAGGAACTATGTCAAGTATAATATTAAACCTTTGTCACACCCGATTAACAACTATGACAAAGGAAACCCCCTAGAGTTTATCTTTATGATCTTTTTAGACTCTCTAAATATGAAAAGACCACCAAGTTTACCCATCTATACTCGTTAAATTTAATCAGATGGGAAAAATCAGACAACACAATTGCTTTGTGTCTATATTTGGAAATAATATTTTGGTAGCAGTCATTCCCTTGAACATGGAACTCCCTAAGAAAAACCTCCTTTGTCAGTCTCTCAAAAGAACTTTACCATCCTATGAGTTTAGCCTATATACTATGATGTTCCTGCATCCCTGTATCCTAACACTCTTTAGTGTTCATGAGTGTTGCAGGTGAGACCATCTTAGGGCTTTGGGTTGAGAACCCCAACGGAGGAGAGGGCAAACCACAACAAGAAATGCTCAAGCAATCAACCTAAATGCTTATTCTACTGAACTGTGCAAGAGTGTCCTTACTCGGATGTCCTACATTTGGGTAGATCCCGCGGGGTTCAAAACCTTAGCTTCTCCTGATGCTCTTGAAACCTGAAAATTATTCAAATGGAACGTATACAATAGTAGAGACATAAATCATGTTCATGATATTAACCTTAAATCATATAAATGAATGATCAATTATACATCAATATAAAATTTATAAATGAATTACAACATAATTTGATGCATAAACACATTTAATATCGAAAATAGAACATCATTCCTTTTATTGACGTTAGCTACAAGTAAAGTGGAGAAATACAACCTGAGTCTTTCTCTAGCTCCAAGTGGAACTGTCCTCCGGATCCGTCCTTTCCCGACCTTCAGCAATCTTCCTCCATCACCAATACAAGGATATCTCAAGCAACATGAAGGATATCTATAACAAGGAAACAAGGGTTTCCTAAATCTTTGGGGAGTGCAAGAGGCACAGGGATTCATCAGACTCGATCAAGGATAATCTCACTATAGTATAAATATCTCATATCTTCTCCCTTAAGGCCTTCCCATGGAGGTTTATTTATACTTCTCCAAATTAGTTTTTGTAGTTGGGAAACAGTTGGGCCACAGGCAATAGAAGGTGAGTAATAGGTAAAACCCATGAACTGCACCAAAAATTAAGGAATTTTTTTTTTTTTTAAGTTTTTTAACATATGTACGTGGGTTGGGTATATGCTTACCCATGTGTACACGATTTTATCACAGGAAAAAGTAGCGTATAGGGAATAAAACATTGTTTTTTAAATTTTGGACCAATTTTGGAAGGAAGGGTTGCCCTAGGCCATAATCAGAGCATCATATCTACCAAGAGTGGTAAATGGTGCTATAAGAGATGCCCCCTAATACATGAGTTCATAAGGGGTACATTATGGTCGAAATGTATTAAGTGTATGGAAGGAATCATGCCGAGATCGAGGAGGAGTTCACCAGAATTCAGTCTGCCAAGCTAGCGAAAGAGATCAGAAAGAAATTGTTGTCTAAGGTGGGCATACGCATGCTCAGAAATAATAAATCATGTCCACATGTCAAGTACAAAAGGGGGTCCAATATGCATACAAGTATAAAGGAACTACAAATACATAATGGATCATCTGGTCACTATCAAGAAATTACATGTTTGAATATCACATATAAAGAGCTCATCAATGATGTTGAAGTATGAAACTGATCACTAAATTCAATAAATAGATCCAAATAGTACCAAGTTAAAATGATGGAATAAATGGTACTACACCGCAACATGGGTGCTAGCATATAAGATGTCGATGTAAGGAACTACAACATATAAGGTGGATGGCATCAACTAGCAGAAAGAGGAGAAATTGACAAGTGAACCAAGACATGTTGATGCAAACCCGAGGTCTTCACCAACCACCGTGGTACATTTCTACACAATGGGAATGAATGATCTGAAGTTGACCATATGAGAAATCATTTGATTACCAGTCATTAATGTATACCATTAACAAATGTGAGGTTACTCACCGATAATGATGATGAGAGTCAAGGTAGCTAGTACAATCTAATAAGTTTGAATAAATGAGTTGTAGTCAAACACTTGAAAGAATCTATCAATCAGGAGACGATGATGTTTTCCCACTATCGATAGTGAAGGAATCTGCCACTAATGACTGCAAACCCTAAGGTACTACCAAATGGACTCTAGATCTCTTTCCCAGAGCAATGAGCCAAAGTCGATGGGAAACGATCTGCTAGAAGGAAGGAATTAAGGCAATTTTCATCAATCTAGCGCGAGTGTAACCCATAGGCCAATAATGTGGAAGGAGTCAGACGAACAAAGATGTAGTAACCCAACTGAAGCACATTTCCAGTGTACACAAGATGTGGCTAGTGCATGATAGAAATCTTATGAACCAACCAATAATGAAAGCTGACACAAAGGCGAGGAATCCACTAATAGGGTCAAATGGAAACCAAGGCACTGCATGAATCCCAATGTGTGATAATGAAAGTTGATGTCGAACACAAGGGAAACCACTCAAGCAAAGACCCATGATATTGACTGATGTTGAGCATAAGGTGACCTATCAATAATGAAAATAGGGGTAGGGTGTGGCTCTAGATCTGCCCTAAGAGAAATTTGTCATAGTTAATAAGAGCAAGACCTACCAACAAGAAGTTAATGGAGACCTTCTCAAACCAGCATGAGCAAAGGACCAATAAAACTAATGTGATAACAAACATTATGTTGACAACTAGGGATGGCTGACTGAAAAATAGGTCAAAAGATGCTGCAGAGAGGCCGACTCAGGTTTACTTCCCTTGAACAAAAGCATGACTCAACTGTGACTATATGGCACATGTGATAACTTTGTATAAGTTTTTCATGTAGGAGGCATAAGAAAACTCTCCATATGATTGGAAGAGGTAACCAATCAGAGGTGTACTGACTCAATAACAAGGTTAAGGCTCTCCTAAGTCAAACTAAAGCCCGTCCTAATGGAGGGAAGACTTACTTTTGAGTTCTTTGTTCAATGGCAGCACGACTGACTCTAGATACCATCAAATATGGATATAATGTCCCATTCCCTCTCTTTTAGGAATATATAATTTTTTTGTCTTTTTCTTTTATAGGAAGCTTGAAAAAGAATAAAAGAATTCTATAGTATAGTGGAAATAACGAGTGTCAAAAAACATATGTTCTAGTTCCTGGGAGCGGAACATTCCTATGCTCAATGCAAGGTAGTGAAACTGGTCAAGGACACTCAAAGGAATGCTCTTTCCACGAGTAAAAGGGTGCATCAAGTCGCAGAGGCTAAATGATTGCAAGGTTGATTTTGCAAAATACATGGTCAAAAAGTGGCTTAAACATGAGTCCAAGTGAAGCAGACTTAAGGCCAAAAGGTGAAAATAGTCAATATGCAATGCAACAATACAACTCAACACCAAGAAGCCTCTAGGGTATAAGACCAAAAAATAGCACAAAAGAACGAGAATGAGTCTTCAATGCATAAGTCATTGTGGGACTAAAGAGGACTCCCGAGCCTACTTAGTATAGCAGCATGGGAAACAAATGTCAGCGAGGATCTAAATAAGATTCCCATGGAAAGGTTGGCTCTACCATCACGTCATGATTTTAAAGTCGGCGAGTGCAAATGGTTTGTCAACCAAGATACGATGGGGTCAACCCTACGGCAAACATTTCATAGTATGGAGGCTAATATGGAAAATGAAGCAGAAAGTGGTATTCCCTAACCTATATGTCAGTAAGAAAATGATACCTACCATGATGGGTCTGCAATCATGGGACCAAAATGCTTTCTCGAAGAAGTCTCCAAAATTTCTTGTTGTTGAGTGATAAAAGGTTGCTTTTTAACTACTAATTATCTTCACATTCATTCCGGGCAAGTATTTCTATTTCAAGAGTGTACGCAGTATGTGGAAGCTATTTAACTCAGAGAGTAATGCTTCTAAGTTGCAGTATAGTTCTTTCAAATACAAGAGGAAATGGATGCAACAAGTAAATTCTCGTAGTAATTAAAAGAAAACTCAATCCTATAATGAAACTAAATCAGACATTCATCAAAGTAATAGTAATTATTAGTCGAGAATACAGTAGTAATAACTCATTCCTCTTTCAATTGATTTATTCTCAATCAAGCACAATTCTTAATATAAGCAGCAGATGATCTCAATTTGAGAGCTTCGATAACAGTAGTCAATGCTCTTTACAGTAAATGATCTCAAAATAGAATGCTTAACTAAATAACTAGATCTAAAATAACAATAAACTGAATCAACTATATTATTGCAAAATATATAAACAGAACAATTCCATGAGATTGGAAAGCAGGAAATAGCAAAGCGATACAATTGCACAGAGAAAAAATTCAATCAAACCATCACACTGCAAGAATCATAAATGCATGATACAGGAACAGAAAGTGAATCCACCAGGGTCGGGCCCTTAGCCACCAGTGAACACCGCCGGATTACTTCAGGAGATGCGAAGCAACAACAACTGTTTTATATATTAACCATTGCATAAGCATTACAATAAGTTCATGATCTACTCAATAGCGAGAGTCAGTGATGAAAGTTAGAATTTCTCAATATTCATTGTCCTCCCTTTCTATTTACAATCGTTTCCTTTTATAATAGGAGAGAGATAAAAGGATAAATAGAAAAAGTGATCCCTCAGGATCAAGAGTTCTTGAGGGATTCACACAATTTTCCAACTTCAATCATTTCTCCTCCTTGCACTAATCTCTATGATTTGTTTTGTCTTTATCTGTAACTATTGCGCTCCTTACTTGGCTTGCTATTGTTTCGCTATTCCTTGATAAGGGAACAACAGTTGTCCCTTTTCGTATTTTTCCTGCATAAAGAAGGATAACGATCTGCCAAATTGTAATTACAGATAATTTCCCCATTATTACCATAATCGTTTTATATATTCACAAAAAGGGATAGAAATAAAGGAAAAGGATGATGAAATAAATAACATATGCATACCTTTTCCATGACTCAACATACTCCCCTGCCTACCCTTTTTCATGTCCTCATGAAAACCATGTAGTTCGTGTGCAGAGCAGTCAAGGAATAAGCTGGAGAAGGAATGTCACAAAGCGGTCTAAAACCATGATTTTTGGCCAAGAGCTCAAGAATGGGCCCTATCTACCCTTCAGGTTGTTCATATATAGCTTTATAACCTTTGGCAGGGTACCAAACAATAGGTCTAAGGAACCTACAGCCTAGCCAATAAGAACCTTCTCTTAAGATGAGGTTGTTGTAAGTAACAAAGCATTCTGCAACAAGCTTAAAGTTTTTATAATTGAATGGCTCCCTATTTTGTACATTACTATTAGAAACTATCCACCTAAACTTGGCTGCAGCCAAGGAGCTCTCCTAAATAGAGAGGAAGTATTCTACTCCCTTATGGACAATCTCTTTCTGAATGGGCCCCAAGATTTTGATTACTCCTTCCCTCTTCATCAGACTTTTGTGACTGGCTAGCATTTGTAATGGGTGCTTTGGTTCACCTCTGACCCATAGGTCTAGCCCATTTTCCTGCCTTTGGAAAGTGTTATGGGCCTTGAACCATTTCAATTTATTAACAATGAATGAAATGAAAGCCTGGAACTACACGTCTCCTATAAAAGGACTAGGGTTATTTTCAATTTCTTCTTCTAATATAAAATTGTGTAAATGAAATTCACATAGCAGCGTCTGTACTTTTATCCCATGATTCTTACAATAGTTTATAAAATCGTCAATTGTTTTCAACTCTATTGGTTTTCCAACCTTGACAACTTTGATCTTAATTGTAAGTATCTTTCCATAAAAAATAGGGCATAGTTATTGGCAGGATATCTGCATGCCAATATGTCAGTATATAGGGAGCAAATAGTATCCATTTGACTCTTGGCATTTTCCAATCTAAGCTTTATTTTCTCAGTCCTCTCTTCTGCCTTTTTGTATTTATCAAATGCCTCACTTTCTAAGATGTTCATGTCCTGAAGCTGCTTTTGTAATTCTTGTTATTTCTGCTATGGGATTGTTTCTAGTTCAAGGTGTTATATGGGAAGCCAAGCCTGTGCCAGATTTTCCTGAAGATTTGCTATAGTAGGGTCGCTACTTGTCATAATGTCTTTAGCTTGAGTATCTGTCTACATATTCTTGCTATGAGAGTGGATTTTTATTGTCTACGTGTTCTTATTATGGGACTGAATGCTTATAGTCTATGTACTTTTGTTATGGAAAATCTATTTTTTTGTCTAGGTGGCCGCATTATCGGAGGGTACCACTTCCATTTAAATAGCTAGGTTACGAAAACATACACTCTCTATTTGGGCAGCTGCTTCTGCCATAGTTGCATGTTGTTCCTTATCAATTTGATTGATTACGGGCTTAGTTTAAGTCCTAGTAACCTTTATATCATGAAATTTAGTTTGAATGGTTGCATCTATTGTTTCTAGGGTTTTGCCTGAAACTTTTCCCCTTGTTAATGTCCTTATCTTTTGCCTGAGTCTTTTTACTAATTTCTACAGCCTCTATTGTTCCTTTCAGAGCCTTTTAATTTTGTTATTCTTCTTTTCGGAAGGAACAACTGTTCCACTAATAATTTCTACTCTTAGCAAGCTTGGTTGCTCATCTAGGTTTTGTTCTACAAGAGTTGTGTCCTTACCCTCGCTTGTTCCTATTTCTCCTATTTGTCCCACATCTTGTGTATTTAAACTGACCCGACTGGGTTCTCCTAGAGCTGTATTACTAGTTTGGTCCGCCTCTTCCTGAGTGACTTTTGCCCCTATTTCTTCTTCATTGATTACATTTTCTGATATGTGTTTATTATGGGCAGAGTTTTCTTCTGATTGTGTTGCTTCAACATTAAAGTTGAGCGGGCTTTTGGGCTGTATAAATTCATTCATTTTGGCCAAACTCTAGCCAATTAAATATCAAATAAGTCTCGTGGGGGACTTGTGTTGGGTGTTAAGGGGAGTTCTATTTCATTCCTCTCCTCATCGCTAGAGTGCTTTGTTTCCTCCTCAAGTTCTGACTCCCAGTCATCTCGTCCTTCAACTGTAAATATTGCTCATTTTCTGGACTAGATAGTTATATGGGTTGGCTGCTACTACCTTGGAGATTTTTAGCTATTCCCAAGCTTGTCTCTAATTTGGCAAAGTGTCTACATTTTTGTGGAACATTTGCTGTGCTAGTAGTCCTCTTCCTTTTTGGAGCAGGTAAAGCTAACCCCCATTCTATGGTAAATACTAATTCTTCCCAACTTGTTTGCTGCTGGGCAATGTTGTAGCTTACTATGAGCCTAATTAAGCAATGATGACTCACGACAATCTCTATATGTCGGGATTTTTTTATGCTTCGAGAAACATCATGTAATAAGAAATTCAAATACGCAGGCAAGTTTACAAAACATTTTTGTTTCAGAACTGCTAATAATTTAAGGTGACGTGGCCTTACCACATCTTTCCTTTCGTCGCATGTATATAGCTCTAAATGACTCTAGCCATTTCTGTCCATGGTTCTTCAAGGGATGAAGGTTGAACTCCTTTGCCTTGATGATCAGGTCCTATCCCTCATCCCGAAAGACTGCAATAATGTCCTACAACCACAATTTTTTATGATTCCATATAGGTCTGACTACTGGTAATCCATACACTTCAGTTATTACTACGTCTGTCGCTGTAATATGCCTTCCTCTTATCGTAGAATGTTCATTCTATAAATTCTGTAAGAATTCGATAGCAATGGCCTCATTGGATTTCTACAGTCGTGTGAAGTATGCAACCCATCTGGCTCAGACTAGAATTTCTCTGGTGGCATTGGAAATAGCTAGTATCAGTGGCTCCCTACGAACTATTCTACCTCCCATTTTGCCTTAATTCTGCACATTGTTAGCTTAATACAGGTAACACAGTAATAGACAGAGCCAGCAATGGAACATCAATTTGTTAATATCGGATGATACTTTTTCAGCATAGATATCGTTAAAAACTTTCTATTATGGAATATCATATAGTCCAGTATAACCAAATAAAGGGCTGACATGCATACATAAGTGATTTTGGAGTCACCCTTGCCCCCCTTAAAATGATAGGTCACCTTCGACCGGTTAAATGAAGGAATGAAGCACTAGTGGCGACGTACAGGAGTGGTAAAAAATGGCAAGGTATACATATTTATGATAGGATCAAAAAAATATTGGGATAGAATGATGATTATGAATAAATGTGGAGATGTTATGGAGTGATTCAAAAAGGGAGAAAGGACATCTTACGTGGGCAAGATGCTTTGCGGTCATTATTTCACAAACCACTATGATTCATTTTTACAAGATATCTCATGCATAAAGGTTCAAAAAAAAAAAATTAGGAGAATATCTCTTTGTAGTAAAGATAAAGAATAAGAAAAGGGAGTTATAATCACTATTGATGTCAAAAATATGACTCCAATACCATCAGCAGAGTTTCTCTTGCCCACATGTGTTTATAACCTTGACAAAGTTGCTTTTTCACCCTTTGGAACCATGATCCTTTATGTATAATCAGGAAAGTGCCTTATCATGTCAGAATGGAGGCCATTATGTTGGCTTGGTGACCAGATGAAGCATAATGCCATTCACTGGGGAGGAGCAAAAAGTGGGTAGGTCGGCTCGTGATGAGGCCTCCTGTTCCAAGGACTTTATTTTTTTGATGCATCCATTGGATCATATCCCTGGTGTGGTGGCCATAGTGGGAATGCCACTCCGCTACTTCCTTATGATCATGGTAGGATAGCTCATGATGGGACCCCTTATCCTCCATCTAACAAATCATAAAATTGTTAGTAAACATATATATATATATATATTATATATATATATATATATATATCACTTCGTATTTATATATAGAGGGTGGCACAAAACTCCTTAAGAGTAGGGATGGTGGAAGAAGTCTGAACATACCAATAGAAAAAATATGCCCTTACTCTTATTTAATGATAGTGAGCAGAGAGAATTATAGGGGTTAGGGAAGAACCAGCATGGTACAAATAATCAATCAATTTGATTTATAGTGAAGATAGGGACAACAAAGTGATATAGATGGTTGTGTCCTTCCCTTTCTTAATCAATACAAAGCAATCTCATTAAAGATGATAATATTCGCTTTGCTTGTTCCAGTAACCTTCAAATTTCTATCCTTATATATTTGTTTGTATTCTTGCCCTATAGAGGATTATAGAGAGTGAAATAATATTCACAAGGTGCTTGTTTTCTAACAAAAACCTCTCACAAAGAGTGATGTTCCTTGTAGGGAACAACAAGAAAAACACACAAAAAGGTGTTGTCCCTTAAAGGGACACGCAACTATTCCTTTGGAGGAATAGCAAAAACAAACAAAACTGCACACCAAAACTATTGTTCCTTGGAAGGGACAACTATTGTTCCTTCTAGCGAAAAGAAAGAAAAATAATTGGACATGAAACTGTTGTTCCTTAAAGAGAACAACAGTTGTTCCTTAGATGGAACAGCTGAGAAACAAATGCAAACAAAAGTGTTGTTCCTTAGAGGGAACGACATTAAAACAAACCCAAATAGAATTGTTGTTCCTTAGAGGGAACATCAGCTATTCCTTATAGGGACCAACAATTGTTCCTTAAAGGGAATAGAAAAAAGAAAATACAAGTAGAACTGTTATTTCTTAGAGTGAACGGTTGATGTTCCTTAGAGGGAACAACAACTGTTCCTTAAAGGGAACAGTAAAAAAGCAAACGCATGTGAGACTACTATTCCTTAGAGGGAATGGTTGTTGTTCCTTAGAGGGAACTGCAACTGTTCCTTAAACGGAACAACAAAAAGAAAATGCATATGACACTATTGTTCCTTAGAGGGAATGGTTGTTGTTCCTTAGAGGGAACAACAACTGTTCTTTACAGGGAACAACAAAAAGAAAGTGCATACGACACTGTTGTTCCTTAGAGGGAACGACTATTGTTCCTTAGAGGGAATAGAAACCATTCCTTAAAGGGAACAACATGAAAATTGAATATACAAGGAAATTTTGTTCCTTAGATGGAACAACAATTGTTCCTTAAATGGAACAGCAAAAACAAGTACACACGGAACTATTGTTCCTTAAAGGGAATGGCAGTTATTCCTTAGAGGGAACAACAACTGTTCCTTAAAGGGAACAACACGAAAATCAAATAGACAGGAGACTTTTTTTCCTTAAATGGAACAGAAACTATTCCTTAGAGGGAACAACAACTCTTCCTTAAATGGAATAGCAAAAGCAACTACACATGGAACTGTTGTTCCTTGAAGGGAACGACAACTATTACTTAGAGGGAACAAAAAATGTTCCTCAAAGGGAACAACACAAAAATCAAATATATAGGAGATTGTTGTTCATTGAATGGAACGACAGCTATTCCTTAGAAGGAACAACAGTTGTTCCTTAAATGGAATAGTAGGGAAATCTATACACAATATTGTTGTTCCTTAGAGGGCACGACAATTGTTCTTTGGAGGGAACAACAGTTGTTCCGCAGAGGAAACACCAAAAAGAAAAAAAGAGTTTATTTACAATTTATACAAGCAAATTCAATCAAAATAGAAAGAAAAAATTATGTACAAAATTAAAAAACAAATGAATTATTCACTGGGTCAGTGCTGAGGATGGTTTGCGCTCCTTAGCGAGAATTTCTATGGTGGAATCTTCCCGTAACTGTTGGCAAAAGGACTCCCTGGTAAGCAGTTTTTCATAGAGTCGTACTCGATGCCCATTCACTTTAAAAGAATAGACACACCCATCAATGGTGGCTATTGTGATGGTGCCATTATAATGCACCTTTTGTATCTCATGAGTTCCTAACCATCTGGTCTGGAGTTTTGTGGGGAACTCCTGGAACCTAGAATCATACAGGAGTGCCCAATCTCCTTCATAGAAGATCTTCTTTTTAATAAGGGCATCATGCCATTTAACTCTTTGTTGTTGGATTAGTGCCATGTGCTGAAGAGCTGATAGTTGGATTTCATCCAATTCGTTGATTTGATGTAGCCTATTAATCTGTGCCTGGCTTAAGTCCAAGCCTACCACCTCAGCTATCCTCAATGTCTGGATTTCAACTTCAATTGGGAAGATAGGTTCTTTGACAAACACTAATTGATATGGGGAATATCTCGTGGTATTTCTCCATGTTGTATGTTATTCCCATAGGGATTCTGTAAATTGAGTAGCCCAATCACATCTATGTGATGCAACTGTCTTTGTGAGTATTGCCTCGATCACTTTATTTGTGCTTTCTACTTGGCCATTTGCCTGTGGGTGGTATGGAGTCGTGATCTTGTGCATGATATGATAATTCTTTAATGTTGCAGCGAACTTATGGCTTATGAATTGTGGCCCTCCATACGTAATTACCTCTCTAGACAAGCCATAACGTATGAATAGTTGGAAAAGAAAGTGGATTACTGAATCCTTTGTTGCCCTTGGTAGTGCCTCTGCCTCCACCCATTTAGTCACATACTATGTTGCAACTAATATATATGTCTTTTGATTAGAGGATGGGTTTATTGGACCGATGAATTCTAATGTCCATCACTCAAAAGGTTTAATGAATATCTGTGGGTGCAGAGGCATCTCATCTGATTACCTGGGGCATCCCATTCTCTGGCAACTGTCACATGCCTAGACAAAATTCTTGGCATATTTAAAAATGGTGGGCCAATAATAGCCCATCTGTAAAACTTTGTGACCAATTCTATGACTTGCAAAATTTACCCCACACGGACCATCATGGCACGCTTTCAAAATGTCGAAAACTTCATCTTCCCTGACGCATCTTCTAATGTGCATATCAGCTCCTGTATGAAATAAGTAGCCCCCAATCCGAGAGAATCAAGTGTTGTGTTGCACTATTTGTTTTCTTTCATTAGGCATCAGGTGCTTGGGTAATTTTCCCACTGCAAAATAATTTGTGACATCCACATACCATGGTGTTTTCACTGTTACAGTGAATAAATGTTCATCTGGAAACTAGTCTTCTACTACTGCGGGGTCATCTGTCTCTGGAATTCGTGAAAGGAAGTGCACTACTGTATTTTCTTTTCCTCGTCAATCTTTAATTGTTATATCAAATTCCTACAAAAGAATCAACCATATTGTCACTCTTCCATTTGTAACTGATTTATTGGCTCGATATTTAATAGCAGAATGGTTAGTGTATAAAACCATAGAGTATCTTGTTATATAATGTCTGAATTTATTGATAGCATAGATTACAGCCAAAAATTCTTTTTTCAGTAACAGTATAATTTAATTCAGCGGGAGATAGATTTTTTCTAATATAGTATATTGCATATGGCTTTCTATCTTCTTCCTAGCCGAAAACTGCTCCTATGGATGTGTCTGAAGCTTCAGATGAAATCTGGAATGACAAATCCCAGTTTGGGCCCTTTAATACTGGGGTTATTGATACAAGCTTTTTTAAATCTTTGAAAGAGCTGTCACATTTATCTCTCCAAATGAAATCAATATTTCCTGTTAGTGCATATAATAGTGCAGCAATCTGAGAAAAAATCTTTATAAACCTTCTATAATAACCAAAAAATCCCAAAACACTGCATACCTCTGTTTCTGTGGAAGGAGTAGGTATTAAAAGAATTATCTGAACTTTTACTGGATCTACCTGGATTCCAGCAGTTGAGATATAGTGACCCAGTGTTAGGTAAACTTGACTCAGGATAGAGTCAAAGTTGACCGAGTTAAACAGTGATGGTTTTTGGGCACATTGTATTGTGCACCCATAGTATTTTGCCCATGGTATTATATGTAATGGAGCTTATAAAAGGCTAGAAGGACTTCATTGTAATGTAAGACCTAGAGGTGAGCGGTGAAGGCTCACTTGGTCGGATTGGCCAGAGTTTTGGCCAAGGATAATGAAATTTCATTATGGTTGGGTTTTCCTGGGATTTGGGGTTTTCCCGGATAAACATTTGTGTTTATGTGTTTATGGTGTTGTTTGTTATTTCTTTATATATATATATATATATTATTATAATTTATATATATATTATATATTCCTCTCAGTAATTATTTATGTTATGCAGTAAATTTCCTAACAACTGGTATCAGAGCCAGATATCGGCTTCAAAGGGATTCATTGATGCCAGGGGTTTATAGTGCCTGATGAGATCAATGTAGCCTTTTTACAGATCTGGATATGGAAAACAATGGTGGAACAATTGTAGGTAGAAGAACCTCGAGGAGAATGTGCGGAAGATAGTATCGTAACTACCAAGGATTGTAGTGCATTTGCGATATTTATTGGTTTGGAACATGCTGATGAATTGTTTGGGATTCATGCAACTATTTAAAGAAGGCCAGCAGAAGAAAAGTGTTCATGTGGCTTCAAAAATTGTTTGTTTTCTGCTACGTGAGGCCACCAGTGTTGGAATCTACAAGGTTCTCGACGGGCTCACAATTGGAGCAGTTTGATAGAAGTTTTTGAGCAAATCAAATTGAGAGAGGGTGGATCAGAATCGCAGCAACAATAAAAAAAAAAAAAAATTAATGAAGTCAAAATTATTGCATGTAAATGGGCATACTACTGTAAGACCTGGTAAGGCATGTGTACCCCTCAGTGATCACCGATAAAGTCTGTGGTAGACCTACGTGATAGGGGGATGTCAGGTTAACAATATCCCGGGTAAAAAAACTCTGAGGGGGGTAAGAGCTAGAGTGAGTGGGATTGTCTGACTTAGTAGGTTTGGCTAGAGTTAGTCAAGGAACCCCAAGTCAAGTTTAAGGGGGGAATTGTTAGGTAAACTTGACACAGGATAGAGTCAAAGTTGACCAAGTTAAACAATGATGGTTTTTGGGCACATGGTATTGTGCACCCATAGTATTTTGCCCATGGTATTATATGTAATGGAGCTTATAAAAAGCTGGAAGGACTTCATTGTAATGTGAGACCTGGAGGTGAGCGGTGAAGGCTCACTTGGTTAGATTAGCCAGGGTTTTGGCCAATGCTAATGAGATATTATTGGGTTGGGTCTTTCCCCGGATTTGGGGTTTTCCCGGATAAACATTTGTGTTTATGTGTTTATGGTTGTTGCTAGTTATTTCTTATATATATATTCCTCTCGGTAATTATTTATGTTATGCAATAAATTTCTTAACACCCAGGATGAGGCTCTCGGTCCTCATCATGTGGCATTTTTCATTGCTCAGAAAAAGTTTGATGGTAATGCATCTTTGTAGCACTTTCTCTAATGTTTGTAATGCTGGCTCGAAGTCATCTCCATAAGGTGTAAAGTCATCCATGTACACCTTGAGCCCTTCATTTATCAGATCTGAAAAAATGTTGAGTATAGCCCTCTGAAATGTGCCAGGTGCATTGCACAGCCCGAAAGGTAGGACCATGTAAGCAAATGTTCCCCAAGAGCAGGTAAAGGTAGTCTTATCCTAATCCTCAGGGGAAATCTGAATTTGATTGTATCCGCTGAAGCCATCTAGGAAAGAAAAGAATTTTTTTCCTGCCAATGTGTCCAAGACCTGGTCAATGAATGGAAGGGGAAAATGGTCTTTTTGGGTTGCTTTATTAAGGTCTTTATAGTCAACACATATACGCCACTTTCCATTCTTTTTTGACACCACTACTAATAGAGAGACCCATTTGCTGTCAGATATTGGGTAGATAAAGTTTACATCTAGCAATTTTTGTAGTTCAATTTTAACAATATCTTTAAGATGAGAATTTAACCTCCGTTGAGGTTATCGAATGGGCCTGGTTTCCTTCTCTGTATAAATGTGGTGCATGCATAATTGGGGATCAATCCCTTTCATGTCTGGGTAATCCCATGCAAAGGCCTCTTTATATTTTCTCAAGAGTTGAACAAGTTTCTACTCTTGGTCAGAAGTCAGGTTTTTGTTAATATTCAAAGTTTTTCGTGGCTCAATTTCTATGGTTTTGCTATTATAAATAGAGGTGGTTGGTATTGATTGATCGTTAATATCTTTTAGGGGATCTTCTTCTATTTCACTATCGAATGCTAGTTTGATAATGTGACATTTTAGATGGGATCCGGCATTTGGTTGGTTAATGTAGGTGTTAATGATGTCATCTTCTATTTGATCTTTAAATTCAAGAGCATCTTCTATGGTTAGCAGTGATCTAATGTTTTTATTTAGATATGATACATGTTGTTTTCTGGTTTTGATTATTCCTAAACTTAGCTGAGCTAGAGGATATAAGGCTAAATTCTTTACATTTCTTCCTCTTCCTATAGTCATGTTGTCTGTTCGATAGCTTATGTAAGCATTCGCAATTGCTAGCCAAGGTCTACCTAGAATTAAGGGATGCCCATCGAGTCGGTTTCTAGGATTGATGATCAGAAATTCTATAGGGTATTCCGAAGAGTCTACAAACACCATTACATCCTGTAATGTGCCTTCTGGATTGACTACTGATCGGTCAACCAATTCCAACAAGGTCATGGTTGGGTCCAAGGATGTAATGCCAAGATTTTGACAAGTTGTGGTTGTAAGAATATTGATTGCTGCTCCTAAATTAACTAAGGAATTGGGGAAGGAGCATCTATTTATTTGCACCGTGACTATAGAATTTCCTCGGTCCCCATATTTTACTCATGTTTCTCTTCTTGATAGTAAATCGGATAAGGTACTGACTACATGTACAATGAGATTTGTTTTTATTTTCCTCTTTGACTTTTTCATAC
This sequence comes from Pinus taeda, assembly GCA_000404065.3. Taxonomy (NCBI): domain Eukaryota; kingdom Viridiplantae; phylum Streptophyta; class Pinopsida; order Pinales; family Pinaceae; genus Pinus; species Pinus taeda. Next base: position 247,563 of record APFE030652592.1, read on the forward strand.
ATAATTCCTTAATAGTTTTTGCATAAATTGGGATGTCTTGAATAGCTTGGAGGAGTGGTACTTTTAACAAAATTTTCAATTCTCCCAGAAGATCGAAATCAAGTTGTTCAATTGGGCGAGGTATGATTAATCTTTATGGGAATGGTGGAGAAGAGGAGGTTGCTTGACCATGAGTTTTCTATCTAACCATGTTCTCTTCTTATGGTACTTGTTCTACAGGTAACGGATCTTGAATTTGAACATTTTTATCCCCCTCTGATTCTATTATCTACCCAGATCTTAATTGAAGGTCATTGCACTCCCTTAACTCGGTTTCTAGCTCTGGTCTTTCAATAATTGCACAGATTGAACCGGTCTGTTGTAGGGGTTTGGTTTGAGTTGCGCTGGCAGTTGTGGTCTTAAGTTGGTCTGAGGGTTCTGTTGCAATCTGTATGGTGCTGGCAGTGTGGGTTGAGGTAGGGGGATTGTTCCTGTTAGCTAATTTGTAGGTCTCTACTAGCTTGACTGCCAGTTCTGGTTCTGTGAAGTTGAGGGTGGCCATTGGGATTGATATGCATTATTTTGCCGAAACAGTGGGAAGTGAGAGGAATTTGGCCAATTCTTATTTTGATTTGATTGGTTGGGCCAAGGTGGCATAGGGAATGGCTGTTGTGACCAATTGGAAAAAGATGGTTGGTTCTGCCACATGGTTCCTGGGTATTGTTGTGAATTATATTGCGGCATTTGAAAGAAAGAGGATGGATCAGTCGACGTACCTATTTGTCGTGGTAGCACTGGTGATGTTGATTTAGCTAGTAGACTGGTTCTATATCTTCTTCTACCTCCTTATAGTCTTCTGTTAGCCTTGGGAGTGATGGGCAACTTTCTATAGCATGATCTTTTAGCATGATCTTTCATACATATGGCACAGGTGTGCACCATATCCAGCGGGCACTCTTTGTGACTATGCTTCTTTCTGCATCTAGGACAAAATATCACCAAGTTTTGTTCTTCTTCTGCCTACTTTTGTTTGGCTTGCATAATGTCCAATTGCATTGTCAGAGTACCTAACATATTAGTTTTGAAATCCTCTAGTAGGTTGCCAATTTCTGTGCAAGTTATACCTCCACCAAAGATTTTGTTGTCCCTTGTGATCATGTCGTGTTCCACTGGCTTCAATCTTGTGTTGCCTCTTGAACGCCTGATACAAAAATTAATGATGTCAGCAAAATTCTCCTGATATATATCACCTTTACCCATAATATTTAATGTTTCTACCCATTGTTCTTTCATCCCTTTAATTAGTGTAGTTTTCAGCACATTATCAGGTAAAGGTAGAATTGCATAAGGAGACCGCTGGAGGTTATATTGAAATCATTCCACATATTCTTATAATGTTTCACTTGGCCTTGCTACCATCTCAAATATTTTGTCTTTCAATTCCCTAGATCTGCAATAGTCCTGACACTCTTTTAGGAAGGAGGTTTTCCTTTTTTCCCAATCGTTTATTGTGCCTCCACCTAATTCCATAAACCATTGCAACACTGCTCCTTTCAATGTAGAGGGAAACAAATTTAGTTTTTGGGGGTCAGTGGTATAATCATACCCCCAACACAATACATCAAACTAAAATAGGAATGCATCTGGATCCTCTGATGTCAGCCCATGAAACGTAGGAATATTTTGGAGAGGGATGGCTTTCATAAGCGCGTTGACCGCAGTGCCAATGATGGGATACTACAAGGTGGAGGTCTGAGGTGCTTGAGGGTTATTGGCCATTTGATCAAATATGTGCCAATACCCTTCTAGGATCTCTAGAGAGTTATTCCTTTGATGACTAGAAGAGGTGGGAATGAGTTTAACAACACTCCCCTAGTTTAGGACAATGAGTGTTCCTTGTTGAACTACTACCTAGGGGGATCTTGGCTCCTCTGTTTCCCCAATTTCTCCTCCTCCTTCACGAAGATTACTAGAATTCCCTTCTTGTAAAGAAATTGGGCAAGAATTTTCAATTTCTTGAAAATTATGTTCAGTCTCTTCTATTTTGCTATGGACCTCAGTGAAGGCTACAGATGGTGAGCCTGTTGCCTGAAGGAAGCTAGTAGGTTGTCTGAAAGAAACTTTTCTAGGACTTATTGATGGTTGAGATTCAGCTTTCTTTATGATGTTGTCTATTAAAGTTGATCGTCCAAGGGTCACCAGTCCCTTAGATCTATCGGGTTTGGGTAGGGGAATTGGATTATTTTCAGGCTTTTTCTTCTTAGTCATACCAACAATTCAAATATTTACCTCTACCCTAAGTTTTTAACAATTCTGTTGGAAAGCAGGCAGGGGAGCAGGCATTTTACGTGCTCTGTACATAGGTTCTTACCTTTCATTTTTAATACCCAATTCTCTCCCAACAGACAAGCAGCAAATACCTATTTCAAATTTCTATAATTGTGTTGAAAAGCGGGCGGGGGAGCAAGCACTTTACTTGCTCGTTACGTAGGTTCTTACCTTCCGTTTTCAAAACCCAATTCTTGTTCAACAATAATCATCAAATGTACACTACTCCTTAGAAATGGCTTTACTCTCCCTGGCAACGACGCCAAAATGTTGAGTGATAAAAGGTGCCTTTTTAACTCCTAATTATCTTCACATTAATTATCAGTTCGGGCAAGTCTTTCTATTTCAAGAGTGTACACAGTATGTGGCGGCTATTTAACTTAGAGAGTAATGCTTCTAAATTACAGTATAGTTCTTTCAAATAGAAGAGGAAATGGGTACAAGTAAATTCTCGTAGTAATTAAAAGAAAACTCAATTCTCTAATGAAACTAAATCAGACATTCATCAAAGTAACAATAATCATTACTCGAGAATATAGTAGTAATAACTCATTCCTATTTTAACTGATTTATTCTCAATCAAGCACAATTCTTAATATAAGCAGTAGATGATCTCAATCTGAGAGCTTCGACAGTAGTAGTCAATGCTCTTTATAGTATATGATCTCATAACAGAATGCTTAACTAAATAACTAGATCTAAAATAACAATAAACTAAATCAACTATATTACTGCAAAATATATAAACAGAACAATTCCGTTGAGATTGGAAAACAAGAAATAGCAAAGCGATACAATTGTAGAAAGTAGAAATTCAATCAAACCATCACACTGCAAGAATCATAAATGCATGATACAGGAAAAACAAGTGAATCCACCAGGGCCAGGCCCTTAGCTGCCAGTGACCATCGTCAGATTACTTCAGGAGATGCGAAGGAACAACAATTGTTTTATATATTAATCATTGCATAAGCGTTACAATAAGTTCTTGCTCTACTCAATAGTGAGAGTTAGTGATGAAAGTTACAATTTCTCAATAGTCATTCTCCTCCCTTTCTATTTACAATCATTGCCTTTTATAATAGGAGAGAGGTAAAAAGTTAAATAGCAAAAGCGATCCCTCAGGATCAGAGAGATCTTGAGAGATTCGCGCAATTTTCCAACTTAAGTCATTTTTCCTCCTTGCGCTGATCCCTGTGATTTGTTTTGTCTTTATTTGTAACTATTGTGCTCCTTCCTTGGCTTGTTGTTATTTCATTGTTCCTTGGTAAGGGAACAACAACTGTCCCTTTTCGTATTTTTTCTACATAAAGAAGGATAACGATCAGCCAAATTGTAATTACAGATAATTTCCCCATTCTTACGATAATCTTTTGATATATTAACAAAAAGGGATAGAACTAAAGGAAAAGGATGATGAAATAAATAACATATGCATACCTTTTCCATGACTCAGCACCTGTAAAGACAACCCATTCCCGACACTCCAAGCCAAAAGGTGAAAAAGCCCATAAGATAAAAAAATCAACTTTTGAAAAAAATAAATTTTTTTTCTACTTATATAAGGACTTTTGGACTCACAATTTTTTCATTTGTGTTTTGAGCAAGGAGTTGTGGAGACAAACTGAACCAACTTTGCTTCACCCAATTCCACCGTTCAAATCGCTCCAAAACTTCCAGGTAACCCTTGTAGGAATTTACAAGGTAAGTTCCTCAGACAGAACACCAAAGGAAACTGCTCACAAACAGATCACAGATCAATACACTAGTATTTTTTACGTGGTTAAAACCCTCAAAGAGGGAAACAGTCCACGGCCTGAGCCAACATGGCCACTTCAGGCAATTTATTAATAAAAGAATGAAATTTTACATAAGCTTCTCTCATGAACAATTAACCTACAAATGACCCTCCATGCTCTTTAAATAGAGATCATGGACCAATCGAGTGTTAAGCCACGGATCAAGTGTCGGTAATACCGAGGAGAGAATGAACCGTCAAGATCACTACATATCATGACTGTTGGATTGTAAGTTACAAAAGTACATAGTAAAGAAACACACTTTACCTAACTCTATACTAGACCAAGTTATACTTACTATTTCTATGTGTCGAATATCCTACATCCCCCTTAAGAACAACTTGAGATAGGATTGAAGATTTCATATGACACAATAGGAGAGGAAGGCACTAGAGCCTATCCCCCTTAGTGACAACTTCCTGAACTCCAACCATAAATCGAAGTTTAGTAAACTTCACCTCTGTGAGAGCCTTTGTAAAGATGTCTGCAACTTGATCATCTGTTGAAAAATATTGCACTTCAAGAACATGGTCATGAATGAGCTTTCTGTTGAAGTGCATGTGTAGTTCAATGTGTTTGCTATGCTGATGTTGGACTGGATCTTTGCATAGTTGAATGGCACTTTGATTATCACACCATAGTGTAGCCGGATGCTGCTGCTGAAAGCCAAACTCTGATAGGATCTGACGAAGCCACAAGGCTTCCTTACTAGCTTCTATGGCACCACGATACACTGCTTCTGCTGAAGAAAGAGAAATGACACCTTGTTTCTTGCAAGCCCATGTAATAGGTCCTAAACCAAGAGTGAACACATAACTAGCAGTAGACTTCCAATCATCAGGGTTACCAGCCTAATCGGAATTAGTGAAACCAACCAATAGAGGAGATGCGTCGACACTGTAATGAATTCCAAACTGAACTGTACCTTGAACATAACGAAGTATTCTTTTAGCTGCTTTCCAATGACTTTCATGTGGGTTTTTCATAAACCGAGCAACAAGGCCAACAGCAAAGGAAAGGTCAAGACGTGTATGGGTTAGATACAAAAGTTTTCCTACAAGTTGACGGTATAAAGTAGCATCAACTTCAGGGGAAGTACAAGTGACTGAAAGTTTGACTCTAGACTGAAAGGGAGAAGGAGCTGGCTTACAATCTTCCATGTGAAAATGACGAAGAATATCACAAGCATACTTGGACTGGGAAAGGGAAATACCCTCCTTGGATTGCAAGACTTGAAGACCGAGAAAATAGTGTAAGTGTCCTAAGTCTGTCATTTCAAATTTCTTTTTAAGGCTGGACTTCACATGGTTTATAAAGTTGGGATCACTACCGGTAAGAATAAGATCATCAACATAAAGAACAAGGATGATAAGAGAGTTTCCCACTTTCTTGGTGTAGACAGTATTGTCAGAATGACACCTAGAAAAGCCAGATTCTAAAAGAAAACTATCCATTTTGGCATACCAAGCCCGAGGAGCTTGCTTTAGACCATAAAGGGATTTCTTAAGATGACATATAAGGCTGGAGTCTGTTTGTATAAACCCAATAGGTTGTTCCATGTAGATTTCTTCATGCAAGTCGCCATGCAAGAAGGTGGATTTAACATCCATTTGATGGACATCCCATTTGAAAGAGGCAGCAAGGAAAAGAACAAGGTGGACAGAGTTCATTTTGGCAACAGGGGAGAAGGTTTCAGTATAGTCAATGCCTTCAACTTGTGAAAAACCCTTAGCAACAAGAAAAGCTTTATGTTTATCAACTTTCCCATCTGGTCCATACTTGGTTCTGTAAACCCATTTGCAACTAACAAGTTTTCATCCCTTTGGTAGAGGAACAAGATCCCATGTATCGTTGGCCAATAATGAACAATATTCTTCATTCATAGCTGTGTCCCAATCTGGATAGCCTGAAGCTTCTGCAAAGGTGTCAGGATCATAATTTGCTGAGACTTGAGCCAGTAAAGAAGAGGCTCTTTCGAACTGAGAACATGTACGGCACTGATCTGTAGGATCGCCGACAAGATCACCTACTGCATTCCGAGTAGCACGGACCCATTTTGGAAGTGAAGGAGCTGAAGGAGGATCCTGAGAAGGTGGGGGAGGATTGTCATCCTCACTTTCATCATCTGAAGAAGAAATATGTTCAAAAGTAGAAGAGATAGAGAGAGGTGGCACATGTGCCGAACTAGGCTCGTAGGCCGATTTATTTTCATCAAACTTTACATCTCTTCTAATGATAACATTTTTGGACTTAAATGGAATAAGTCTATATCCTTTGACATCTTCAGAATATCCAACAAAGATACATCTTTCACTCTTAGGTTCTCTTTATGTTTCTCATTTGGAATATGGGCCCATGCTTCACTTCCAAAAGGAGTGCGATTTATTATGTGATTTGCACAGTTAATTGCTTCTACCCAATAATTAAGACTAAGTCCTTTAGATTGAAGCATGCAATTAGCCATTTCCTTTAAGGTGCGATTCTTCCTTTCAGCTACACCATTTTGTTGTGGAGTATATGGAACAGTATGTTGCATTTGAATTCCATTCTCAGTGCAAAAGTTGATGAAGTTGTTTTTAACATATTCTCTACCATTATCAGATATTAGCTTAAGAATTTGATGTCCAGCTTGTTTTTCAACAAAGGCCTTAAAGGCCAAGAACATTTTAAATACTTCACTCTTGAGTTTTAAGAAGTATACCCAAGTGTGTCTAGAGAAATCATAAATGAAAGTTAAGAAATACTTGTAGCCAGAGAAGGAAACAACTGGAAGTGGACCACATAAATCACTATGCACAAGTTGTAAAGGGGCAGAGGTGTGCCAAGCGGCACGTTTTTCAAAATTATCCCGATGATGATTTCCTAGTACACATTTTGAACAAACACCATCTCTACAAGATACCATAGGAAGACCTATCACCATATTTTCTTTAAATAGATTTTGAAGGGAGTGATAGTTTAAGTGACAAAATAACTCATGCCAAGCTTTGCTCACTTCATCATTATGAACAACAAATACTGAGGGAAGAGTTGATGACTAAAAGTTGTGAAACTTATACAATCTTGTAGAATCATCAACAATGCCAGTAGCTAAAATCTATCCAGGATCTCTTAGGTCCTTAATTACAACATCATGAGGTGAGAATTCAACAAGTTTACCTTCAACTAAATGACTTATCTGATATACAAATAGAAGGTTGCAAGATAAGGTTGGAACACATGATACATCATTAAATTGACCATTGTCTAGATGAATAGTTCTAGTCCTTACAACACTAAGATATCGATCATCACCAACATATATCTTTTTTGTGTTACAATCACTTAAAGAAGAAAACATGCCTTTTTTTTGCCATGTGATAAGAAGCTCCAGAAACAATGAGCCACTCATGAGAATGAGAAGAAGAAGACACATTTAGTGCATAACCGGACCGAGATGCTTGACAACCACAGTAGAAAGTGTTATTCCTGAAGATGAAGTTGAAGTTGAAGAGTGCTCCAAATGGATGTTATGCTTCTTCATTGATGCTTCCAAGGCTTCCTTCTTCTTAAAGAATTTGGATTCTAAGTGGCCATCTTGATTACAAAAGTGGTAATGTCTATCAGTCTTCTTCCCTTTGTTTTTATTTTCCTTTTCATTTTGTTGAAATTATTTTTCATTTTGAGATTGAAATTGCTTAGGACCCTTGTTTAGTTTAGGACCATTCTTTTTAGGATACCACCTCTAAGCATTCTTTGAATTTGGATGTTGCTAGGTAGCTAAGGCTTTCTTAGAAGAGCTTCCAAGATTAGGAAGACCGAGATGTAAGAGATTTTCTTGTTCTCTTATTAAATAATCACAAAAGGAATCAAAAGTTGGGGACTTGTAGTCTTGTCCTTGAGAAATAAACGCTTCTCTAGTAGAATGGAAGGTGGAAACAAACACATAGTACGTTGGTCCCAACTTAGTAAGAATGGAATAGATAAGGCTTCCATCTTATTTATTAACCTTAACAGCTTACAAGAGAATTCTAAGGGCCTTGAACTTGGACAAAAAATCTTCAATGGAAGAAACATTATTGGGGTCCAATGTAAGCAGCTCATTTTTTAATTGATGGGCTCAAATTTCAGTTTTAGTTCCAAAAACTTTAGTGAGTTGTTTCATTGCTTCATTAGGGGTATCAAGTTCTACGATATGGAATCTAAGGTCTGGAGAAATATACATCCCTATTAACCCACATTATTGATCTTGTCTATTTTCCCATTTGGCTGCCTTATCTTCATCTTTAGGTTTAGTTTCTTAGCCTGAGACTATTCTGTAAAGACCTTTATTTCTAAGCAAATCCACAATGTAGGACCACCATTGGAAGTAGTTGGTGTTGTCAAGAATAAATTGCCATGGAATTTCCATTTTAACAGAACATGAAGCTATAGATACTGAAACTAAGTGTTCCAATGGAAAGAACTTGGAAAATTAGGCCGATTAAAAAAAAACGGATATGAAAACGACTTTTGGATGAAGAAGTTATGGATTTTAGAAGAAACATTGTTGAAGATACCGACGAAGTGCGTGAATGTGAAGAAGTGAATGATAATGTTATATTTAAAAAATATTCACCCCCCTCCCCGCCCCCCTTTCCAAACATAATCTAATTAGCTCACTTTAAAAAAAAAATGTGTCCCACTTTTCTAAATAAGTGAAAGCCATTTTTACAATGGTACTTTATGTGGTACTCACTAAATTGTAAGTTAACTAAAAAATAAAGAGACTTTAGAATTATAAGTAAGTCACTTTTTATAATGGGTGAGAACAATTTTACATAAAGTAAATTTAAAAAACAAGTTACATGTGCTTTTTGAAAAAGTAACTCAATAAAAAGTAATACTTGAACCCAAGACCTATATTCTCATAAAGTAACTTTGGACCAAGTGAGCTAGATTAAAAGGTTAATAATTTTTGGAAAAAGAGGAAGGGGAGTTTTATTTATTTTTCTTTAGTCACTGAAGCTTTGGGGTGCGTGCTTACTTGAAAAAACTCTTTTTTCCTGCAAAACAAAAACCACACAACCCAACACAGACATGAAGAAAAAAAAAAAACTTATGGCTTGAAGTTAGCTTTCACCATAGCCTAAATATTTTCCTCTATGTTTCTGATTTTCTGAGATCACACTAAGGCACAGTGGAAAAGAGCATACGCATAAGAAAAATCCTTCTTTTTGTTTACGTTTTTCCTAGATCACACATAGTCATAGGGAAAAGAGCATACAAAGAAATGAAAGGTATAGATCCGGTAATCAAAAAAGAGCTAAATAAACCGAAATAAATAGAGAGATGAATAACTAAAACTATAAATAAATATTGTATACCTCCACATCTTAAAAATGACATAGCTAGGGCTACTCGAAACATTTACACGTGAAATGAAAGGGGTTCCTCACTGGAACATATTCTCCTAACAAAATAGAGTAGTCCTCTTGGCCCAAAAGTGGTTAGAAATAATAGATCTAGGCCATGCCAGTCAGATGTAGTTGTACCGACTCTGGATTTGGATCACCAATAGATGCGACCCTCAAATAGCTCTGGTACCATGTAGGAATTTACTGTGTAAGTTCCTCAAATAGGACACTACTCACAAAGAGATCACAGATCAATACACCAGTATTCTTCACATGGTTAAAACCCTCAAAGAGGGAAATAGTCCTTGGCCTAAACCAGCACAGCCACTTTAGGAAGTTTATTAATAAAAGAAAGAAAATTTACATAAGCTTCTCTCATGAATAGTCACCCTACAAATGACCCTCGATTCTCTTTAAATATAGATCATAGACCAATCGGGTGTTAAGCCATGGATCAAGTTTCAGTAATAACGAGGAGAGAATTAAGAATCAGGTCACTTCATGTCTAGAACATATCGTGACTGTTGAATTGTAAGTTACAAATGTACATAGTAAAGAAACACACTTTACCTATCTCTACACTAGACCAAGTTATACTTAACTATTTCCTATGTGTCAAAATATCCTAACAAAAACCCTAAAAGTCCAAAAACCTAACCCTAGGAGACGAGGCCCCAAAACTATGGGCCTCGTTTGGGTAAACTAGTACATCAACTTCCCAAGGTTGGAACTTTGGAATATGATCTCCATTTGACGCACACAATACCTCATTAGAAAGATATATCTGAGGACTACAACTTTCTATTGGTGAGAATCTGCAAAAACCTATTTTGGCCTTTATTTTTCGAAAAAAAGGTATTTTATGGCCTCAAAATGGCTCTGGAAGTTCACAACCCGAAAAAATGCCAAAAATAATAAATTATGCAACAATTAAGGAAACTAAAATACTGAAAGAGACATTGGTGGGGATCCAGGTGGAATAGGTGTGTGGCCACCAACATCTACCAGCATCAATCCTCCCCCCTTAGGAAGCAATGGTCCCTATTGTGTTGAGTGCCTCCATGAGATGGGGAAACTTCTGCTGAACTTGGTATTTGCTAAGCCACATTCCTTGGTGCAGGAGTTGGCCAGCTTTGACAAACCAATATAGTTGGATCGTCTGTTGGTGAGTTTTCTTGACCTATGTGTCCATAATTTGATCATTTTTGGCCTCTTCCATGCATTCTAGGTTTGACTCTATTGGTGTGAGTTGTTTTGCAATGTCTGATGTGTTGAGTAATGGTGGGAAGTATGGTTAGAGGGGGTCCACATTGAACACTGAGTGTAGGCCAAGGAATGGGGCAATTATGTGCTCAAAAGAATTATCTCCCACCACCTTACTAATGGTGTAAGGACCATATCAGAGTGGACTACGCTTTCGATGGGCTCTAGTAAGTTCTTTCTGCAAATGCAACCAAAATTTGTCACCCACCTGAAACTTGTGTGGCACCCAATGTTGATCATGTTGCTACCTGTACCTGGCATTTGACTTCTCCAAGATGTTGTGAACCTGTTGGCGGATGTGTTGGATGTGTTCAATAAATCTGGTCTCTTTATCAAACTCAGATGATACATGTGTATATTATGTTTGTGTAGTTGCATGAGGCATGGAAACATCAATTAGACACAATGGTTGAAATCCCAGACCCACTTGAAATGGACTGTGACCAGTCGATCTATGGAGAGCTATGTGATAGTTATGTGGGACATTTAGAATACTCTCATTCTAGGTTCGAGGATTCTTGGAGTTGTACATCCATAGTATGTGCACTATCATCTCATTGATGACCTCCATCTAGCCATTAGTTTAGGGATGGAAGGGAGTTGACTAGGTGAGCTTGGTGTCCAATAGTGTCCAGAGGCTTGACTAGAATGTGATGAGGAACCTACTATTCTGATCTAATACAATGGTCGAAGGGATCCCAACATGTACCCATACTTATTCAAACAAGATTTTGGCCGCTTCCTCTGATGTTATACTCTTCTTGTAGGCTGTCAATATAGCCATGTTAGAAAATATTTCAACGACAAATACACAATCATTATCATGCTTAGTAGAAGGAAGGATAGACATATAGTCCATGGAGATGGATTGCCATGGCTATCTGGGAGTAGGATGAGGAGTGTACAATCCTTGCTTCATGATGGCTAGCTTGGTGATGGCATAGGAAATGCAGGATCTTATATAATTCCCAACATCTAGTTAGATTTTGGGCCAATAAAAGTGATTGTGTAGTACAACCACAATTTTCTCCACATCAAAGTGTCCAGTGACCCGATTGTATTGCACGTCCCAAATCATCTTGGCATGCTTGCTTGAAGAAACACAAAGGTGACCCAGGCAGCATAATAATGCATCCTTGAGGTGGAAATCAAAAAATTTCTTTCCATCTACTAGAAGCTGGTATGTGGAGGCAAACTCTAGTTCATTTTTGTATATTTGGAGCCATCTAAAGTTCTCATGGCCACAAGAGTTGAGAACAGTAGTGAGTGGAGCAATTATAGGCCAGTTGAGGCAGTCTCCAACATTATTGGTGCTGACGTCTTTGTATTTAATGTTCAAGTTTAATTATTGCAGATATATAGACCACTTTTGATGGTGATTGTTATGCAGCTTCCCTTGTGTCTATATAAACTAAAGAGGTCAGTGATAAGTGTGGACAATTGTCTCATTCCCTGAACTGTAATGGTTCCATTTCCAGAAAGCCTACATGATAGAATATATCTCTTTAACACAGGTGGGGTACTTATGAATTATATCAGAAAGTGTCTTACTATGATAGCCCACTAGATGCTCGTGCTAGGTGAGGACTATAGCAATATCATAGTCTAAGTGGCCTATCTCGATTTCAAATGGTTGTGGCAGGTCTAGCAATGTGAGTACCATTGCAGATCAAAGTCAGTTATTCAACTCAATGAATGTCTTCTGTTGGAACTCAAACCAGGAGAACTTTGCTTTTTCCCCACCCATAGTAGTCTAACTCAAAGGCCAACTAATATGGGAGAATGCCAACATGAACCTCCGATAAAAATTTTCAAGGCCAAAAATGGAGCGAAGCTCTGTTAGAGTGGTCGGGGCTTGCTAATCATGAATTCATTAGATCTTAGTCAGATCCACATGAATGCCATGCTCATCTATGATGTAACCTAAATATTGGACTTGGCTCATGCCAAAGGTGCATTTCTCCAATTTGGCACAAAGTTTGTGTTGCTGAAGGGTTTCAAGGACTTGTCAAATGTGTTGTAAGTGTTCGTCCCAACTCCTACTGAAGATGAGGATGTCGTCAAGATAAACAACCATGAATGAGTTAGTGAAGGGCTGTAAGATGTCATCCATTAGCCTCATACAAGTAAAGGGCCATTTTTCAACCTAAAGGACATAACCAACCATTCAAAAAGGCCTTCCCAGGATTTGAAGATGGTCTTCCATAGATTTGTGGATCTATTAGACCCTAGTGATAGCCAGACTTCATATTGATCTTGATGAAATGCTTGGCCCCCTTGAGTTCATCCAGAAGGTCATTAATCCATAGGATTGGATACCTATTCCTGAGAGTGATTTTGTCTAGTGCTCGATAACCAATGAAAAGCGTCCAGGTCCCATCCTTCTTTTGGACAAGTATAATCAAGCTCCCACAAGGCAAGGAAATTGGTCGAATGTGCCCTTTTTGTAGAAAATTCTGCATTTCTCGCTTGATCTCTTCATTTTCTAGAATGGACGAGTGATATATCAACTCGTTGGGTAGAGGTTCCCCCAGAGTTAGATGGATCGAATCTTTGACGTGACAGTCCAAACGTACCCCTTTGGGTGAGGAGAACATGTCTTTTTATTCTTCCACAATCAAATCCACCTAATTATACTATGTAGAGGAACCCTTCTCAAGGGACATGAATTTGGCTATGATCTTCCCCTTACTTTGAGAGTGAATTAGAAAAGAAAAGAAATTCCCTGTCTTGGAGATTTTCTTACTGCATTGCTTAGCAGAGATCAAATAGATGTCGGTAGGCATAACTACCTCTGGTATCCTATATATATTACTACCCAATGAAATAATAATAGAGCATTGTCTAGACACATATACTACATGTTGCTTCCACAAGTATGGTTGTCCTAATAATACATCACAAATTTAAAGAGGAGCAAAATCACACAATACCTCATCTGTGAAGGGCTTGATGCTGTAGGGAAGGCGACACTGCTAGCTGACATAGAGATCTCGTCCTTGGTGAAGTAAACTGATGATGTACACATGAGGATGTGTTGTAGTCGATAACCCTAGCCACTTCATGGCCTCCACTAAAATGTGGTTCTTTTGGTTCCCGCTATTGACAATGAACGGCAGCAGAGAACTGTTCACCCACATCCATGAATGGAATATGTGCTTGCCCTTCTTTGGATCTTTAGGCTCAATCTTAAGTATCTTTGTCATGGGCATAGTTATATTGGGCTCCGCATCAATGCTCTGCTTCCCTTTATCCTTCCTCTTGTTAGGTTCTGACTTAACGCTGGAACATGCATTTGACTCGGAAGCCTTTAGCTCTACCACTAGTGACTAATTCACCCAAAACTCACTTATGTTATGAGTGGAGCTCTTATGAAACTCACACCATTTTCATGTGTCCTTCTTTGTCTTTTTGGTCTTTTTATTTTCTTACAACTTAGATGAGTTATACTTGGTTGCCTCGCCTCGGCATTGCCCTTTTCTCTATGGTTTGGAGGTGCCTTTCCCTTGCTTCATATTCACAAATCCAAAGTCTCGCTTTTTTTGTTTAAACTTCTGCTCAATCTTGGCAGCGTCTTGGTATGTCATGATGAGTGAGGAGATGTCCAGGAACTACATCTCATCCTATATGTACCTTTGTAGGCAGCCGTGGTATTTGAGTAAAAAACATTTCTTAGAATCCTTGATACCCAACTTCGTGCGAAGGGTATGAAAAAAATTGGTAAACTCTAGCATGTCTTGGTCCCTTCCCTGCCACAGTGTGATCCACTCTATGTACTTATTCTCATAGCTCCCAATAGGGTGGTACTGCTCATTGATGGCATCCCAAAATGAACTCCAAGTAGGTGCAGCAAAAATTAGTGAGCGTGTACTTTCATCCTTCTTCTCACAGTAGGTTTCCAACTAGTCCTTGACGTTGGGGGTGTCTTTGAGAAGTGCAAAAGTAATATTTTCCCAACTGGAAAACTCATGAATAGAAAAATATCCTTCTAACATATTTAACCATTTATCTATGGTGTGCCCATCTATCTAACCCTCAAATATGGGAATGTCAATTTTAACGTGTACCTTAAATGGTATGGTGCTTCCAAAGTAGCTGTTGGAAGGAGATGCATTGCCCTTGGGTAGCCGCTGAAGGATATGGGAAAATTTTTCCATCATCAAGTTCCTTTATCATTTTAAGGATTATTCAAGCAATATTTTGAAAGTATCTCCTACCCCATTGTATTTCTTCTCTTCCGCCATGGGAGGTCATCGGGATTTGCGAGGCTGGTCTTACAAAGGTTTGACCAGTTCGAGCCCTAACTCCTTATATCCCGACCTTGTTGGGGACATACACAGAAACACAAATAAAGAGAAAACCACTGTGATACCATTGATCTAAACTTTGACATGAACACGAAAAATTATAGATATAACCATAAGTACAAAGGTGCAACAGAAATAATACTTCATTTCATTAATATCAAATACTAAAATATGCTTACAAACAGAATGGAAATAACACTAGATAGGGAAATGGCACCTTATCTCTCAAAAGATAGGTGGTGGGTACATTCCTCTAAACTATGTTGGGTGCAACATAAATAATACTTCATTTCATTAATATCAAATACTAAAATATGCTTACAAACAGAATGGAAATAACACTAGATAGGGTAATGGCACCTTATCTCTCAGAAGATAGGTGGTGGCTACATTCCTCTAAACTATGTTGCAATGAAGCTCAAAGGCCTATTTATTATTGAGAAATCATAGAAAGCCCTAAACATGCAAAAACCTAACCTTAGGAGATGAAGTGCCAAAATTGTGGCCCAGCTTGGGTAAATTAGTACATCAACTTCCCCAGGTCAGAACCTTGACATATGATCTCATTTTTATGTGCACAGTACCTATTTAGAATTATTTATCGAGTGGCCAACGTTGACCTTAGTTTTTCATAAAACATCGTTTAAGGCCTCAAAACGGCTCTGGAAGTTCAGGACCTGAAAAACTACCAAAAATACTAAATTGTGCTATAATTAAGAAAACTGGAAAACTGAAAGAGATAGTGGTGGGGATCCAAGTGGAATAGGTGGATGGGAACCAACATCCACTTGGATATAGGGGCAAGGAATGTGAAGTTTACCACTCTTTCCAAGGTTGAGTTTCAACAAAAATTTACTACCTCCAATAGAGGTCCATTATCTAAGACTACAAAAGAGGAACCTAAAGCCCTTAGAAGAGGGCCCATATAGTGTTGCACATGTGGATAAAACCACTTATGTAGAGATTTTCCTCAACAACAGTAGAGTATCCTAAGGTTTTATAACGTGTAAGAAGTAGTAGTGGTGACTAACATGGCTTAGAAGTTGCCACAAATCTATGTCACACTAGACAATACCAAGGTCGACCATTAGGCTTCAATGTTCGAGATGGAAGGGATGGTTTTTAACCAACTTGTTTCAAATTTGACATACCCAAGTTCTAATCTAAGTTATGTGAGTACAAAGATCATAGAGAAGTGTGCTCTAGAGAAGAGAAAGAATGAGAATGCATGATTGGTTAAGTTGG
This sequence comes from Pinus taeda, assembly GCA_000404065.3. Lineage (NCBI taxonomy): Eukaryota > Viridiplantae > Streptophyta > Pinopsida > Pinales > Pinaceae > Pinus > Pinus taeda. The sequence continues at coordinate 263,859 of APFE030652592.1, forward strand.
CCACTTGAACCAAAAGGTCAGTGAATTATGTAGAAAAATCATGTCCTAGTGATTATAAGAAGCATTTCCATCACATCTAATTTCAACCTATTACCATTAGGTTCATATGACATGCTAGATGAAATGGAATAACTAGCATTCCATAAAACTAAAATCGACTGGTACAATAGGTCACTGAAATTTCTCTATAAGAAAGGAAAAACACTGACACTACAAGAATAATGAAGCCTATCACCACGAGGAAAATATCAATGTTGCAAGTGAAAAAGTGTAGTAGGAAGGGGTGTGCTTTGTTATTCATCTAGGATACTAGTGAATGAGGAAATTGTAAGGATATAATAAAAGAACATACAGTGTTGATATAATTCAATAATGTGTTTCCATAGTAAATACCAGGATTAGCGCCATAGAGAGATCGATTTTTCTATCGAATTATTTCTATGATTAGTACCTGTTTCAAATTCCCCATATTCAATGAGTACAACATAGCTAGTAGAGCTAAAGCTACAACTGAACTAAATGTTATACAAAGGGTATACATGGCCTAGTGTGATTCCCGGGGAACTCACAATGGTCTTTGTGAAGAGGAAGGATGACATGTTAGGGTTGTGCATTGACTACATGAAGCTAAATAAAGACAAAGTAAAAAATAAGTATGCTTTTCCTGGAATGAGTGACTTGTCTGATCATCTAAGAGGGCACAAAATTTGCTAATCCCATCAAATCCGATCATCTAATGAATAATGTGGCACTAGGCTTGATATTTTGAAGGAAATGGAATAGGAGATAATTAATATCAGGAAAAAATTGAAGGCAACCAAGATCATAAAAGGAGTTATGGGGGTCAACAAAGAATCCAAAAGGAATTACAAGTGGAAGAGCATGTATATCTCCGATCAAAACAAGAAAGAGTTATCTCATATGATAGTCATGTTCTATGTTGGAATAAGATTTTTTGAACCACTTGGAATTTTGGAGAGAGTGGTGCTAGTGGCTTATACATTGTCTTTACCACCGATAATGAAAGCACATTATGTTTTCCACATTTCTTGGTTGAAGAAGTATGTATAATGTGCTAATCATATTGTTGGTTGGTTTGTGATATAGGTGGAATCTAATGGGGAATTCCAACCTGAACAATGATGCATTCTAGATTGGATGTAGTTTTCACTATGAAATTGAACACTTTGGACTGGATGAAGGCACTTAGAAAATGGATAATCAATAGAGGGTACCTTACTAATTTTTTTAATGATATAAATGAATATAAGAGTTGCAAATATAAATCACATTGTTTTATTTTTGTGTCATGTCTATAGAACAATGAGGATGGTATTCCTTTAATGGGATGGGGTCAATGACAACCACTATTATTTCACCCCATGTAAATGTGACTATATAAAGTTGTTTATGTAATTTATGTAAAAATGTAATTTATGACTAAGCTAAAGGAGAGGAGACATTTTCGAATATCTAAGGAGGAGAGTTTTCTTGCGATGTGTTGAAGCCTATGCTACATGAACCTAAGTTTATTTCTATTTTACCCATCATCATAACAAATTTAATGACCTACATAAATATGAAGTGATGTTTGTGTATTGGCCTCCTAAGTGGACGATAAAGTCCATAACATGCCCTTATCCATGGAACAAGATGGAGAGGGAGATGATGATCATTCAGGCAGAAGAGAAGTGAACATGCAAAAGAATGGATGATAGAGAAAATAACACATAAAACATGCAAAATGTAAAAGAGGAGAACGTCGAGGAGAATTCAATGTTATACACATAAGAGAGAATGAGGTGTGGATGGGAGAAAAATACAAATGAGAAGAATCCTCGAGAAACTATAGATGGGAATACAATCTTCTTGAATGATTTCTCTATGACTAGGGAAATTTTTCCCTTTGTCTTTGTTCAGCTCTAGGTCATGTGCTTGTGGTTGTTTGGCTAGTGGGAAGATCGATGGATATTTAAAATATTGAGTGCTTCCTGAGTAAGATAATAAACTATAATTTTTTTATTGAATAAGTGGATAAACCAATTAGTTCTTTTTGAATGGGATGATAAACCACTTGGTTTATTGTTGGAATGATTATACATAACTATGAAGGTGAGCTAATCCATTATGATGCTTGTTGGAAAGAGCTAAAAAACTACTATGTTCTTGTAAAGGAAGCTCATAAACTAATTACTTCTTACCAAGTAAGCTTATAAGTGACCTAGAAACTGGTCCATAGACTCCTACAATGCTTTCCTTGAAAATTTAATTGATAAATGACCTACATAGTGTATTCAATCTCCTACAACCATGTAGTTCAACCCTAAGCTTTGGGTGAATCTGTGTGATTGATTTCATAGAGGAAAAGAGTCACTCTAGTGCTTACTTGAAAAGAGAAGTTAACAAACCATCTGGATAATGGAATCCTCCTCTTGTTTGATTGACTAAATCTCCATGTGAAATTACCTTCTGCAAATAACTAAGACTCTGTATCTGAATCGAGGGTAGTTAATTGGAAGAAACATAATAGTGTAGCTAGCCTATGGGTGGGTGGAGAGTTGAAGTCCCTCCTTCATTTTCCAACCATTTCAAGTTAAATAGATAAGAATATTTTCCTGTATCCATGTGTACTGTGGATGATGAAAATGTTTAATATGTGATATGTAAGTGTATCAATGAACATTACCTGTGACAGCTTGGTGAGATTCTTATGTGTTTATGGTTAATGATTTTCTTTATATGCATTCCCAATTATGATGACCTATATGATATTTGTGATTTTTATTATTTTTATTAACTACAATAATATCTACATGAATATGATTGGTTTCCTAAATCCCCTTAGTTAACCTATTATTGCAAATGTTCTAATTCTATGATATGTTATAAATTTGAGGCTCACTAACTTGTCTAAGACTATGAACTATCTCACATGAAAAGAAGATAATCCTTGCATTGTATGTTGAATAAATATTCAGTTACACATTGATAATTAGTCACTTTAAGAGAAATGTTGGAATATTAGGATTATGCAAAGTTGTACATTGTGGTAAATTCTTGAGCTCATAAAGTAAGCATGGGTTGTCGTTTTCCTATTAAACTTCTCCTTCAGATCCATTGCTTCCTTTGGTCAAGATATAATGTATGTTAGACCCAATTTAAGAATTTTTTTATCCATATTGAATTTCTAAAAAATTCTTTAGCATTAATCACATCAACATTATTTTTTGGTCTATGTTTTGAACTGTCTAATGTGGTTCATCCCCACAACTAAGATGAAAATTTTGATATATCCTTCAGATTAAATAGCAGAGATGCGCCTTGTTCCAGAATTAGCCATTGAGAAATATAAATTATTTTAATCAAGGTAAGAACATTAAGGGAAATTTTGGGTCAATATTTATTAAAATATTAAATATTGGTCAACTAAAAATTCTAAGAGGTTAAGGAAGCTAACTGTTAAAAATAGAAAAAATAAGAATTATCAGAAAGAATAAAAAACTTCTGATTAA
>APFE030652599.1:7000-23592 GCA_000404065.3 Pinus taeda
GAAATATAAGAAATAAATATCACAATTAATAATGAGCAAGAATTCTGAGCCTCAAAATTGCTTGCAACATCATGGTCACAAAGTTGTGCATTGATATGCTCCATATCTTGGAACCAAGGTGGCATTAATTGTTGCTTTCCTTGAGTGGTTAGATTATTATTATTATATCACCTTTCACGGACTTTTTCATCCTCGACGCACATGCTGGGAATTTTTGCCTTACGCTGTTTCTGATTTTTAAATAATATTTGTGGATGCACAAGAACCAGAACCAAAGGATTCATTGAACTTTAATGTTTCCATAGCCCGATATTCAACTTGAGCTCTTGCTATGGAATTACTTGATTCCAAGTATTCAATATCACAATGTCCATTTGTTACCAAATTAAAGCTTGGATTTGAATATGGGATCAACAGTAAATGTAAATCACATTAATTCGTAGTTGTTGTTTTGCAATCTGTCTCTGCAGATAAATATCTTATTATTTTCATTGAACTAGTTTAAAACCTTTTGCAAGAAGCATTAGTGTTATAATTACATTCACTGGAAGAGCCCATTTCTGCCATGTATTTCCCATGATCGAACCCTAAGCAGTAAACGCAAAGTCGCATTTTCAGGCAGGTCACACTCCTTGGGGGCTTTCCCAAGGAGTTAAAACAAGATCCAACGACTGTGAGTTGGAATGCAACTCATTAGAGGTTGCAAAGTCGTAGAAAAGTTGGTCGCACTTCCAGCTAAGATCTTAAGCTACGACTTGGATACTTCCAAGCTCTCTAAAAGAAAGCGACCAGTTTGGAACTTGGTGTTGGTGTCTCTGCACATTAGAGAGCTTGTCAGCTTCAATATAACATCTCACTGGGCGCTAACAATGGTCTGCAGTCCAAACTCGTCCAACGTATCCCTGGAGTGAACGTCAGTCGTTTGAATCATGATGACAAGTGTCCTGACTAGTGTATGATGCATGCATGTTTTCCAACCTGCATACGTTGCATCGAGAACCATTTTGAGGGCCATCAACTCGTCAAATCTTGGCTCAGACTTGCTCAGTTCAGTTTCAGAGCTCTCTCATTATTCCCTCTCTCTCTCATACTCTTGGAGACTTATACTTTTCTTGGATCACTCTTGGAGGGTGTGGGATACTTGGATTGTTGGAGCAAGAAGGCAAAGGAAGATCAAGAAAGTGCAAGAAGGCATTGAGACCAAAACCTACATCAGATTAGCTTGCAGTTACCGAGTTACATGTATGTTTTCCTCACTAGTTTCGGAATGCATATCACATGCATGTGGTTTCTTGGTTATGATATGTCATTGGCATGGAGGATTGCTTGGATTGATAGTGGATTGCCTAGCCTTGGCATTTCTTGGATAGCCACGGTGACTGTGGGTTTATTTTCATTGCTTTTTTTTGGTTGGTTCTCATGTTTCCTCTAGCTTGGGTTGAGTTATTAGTTCCTGGAGCCTTGTTTAAACAAATGCTTTGGAAGCCATGTAACGGATTGGGTTGAGTTATTAGTCCCATAGCCTTGGTTGTAAAAATGCTTTGTATCCCTTGGTGGGTTCAGATACTAGTCCTGGAGCCTTGGTTGGACAAATGCTTTGGAGCCCATCAACAGTTGTGGGTTCAGTTACTAGTTTTGGAGCCTTGGTTGGAAAAAATCTATGGAGCCCAACGACAGCCATGGGTTGAGTTACTAGTCCAAGAAGCCAAGTTGGAACAAATACTCATGATCCATGGATGGCTAGGATAGAGACCAATCTGATGATGGTTTTGTGATGTCCGACCGTGAGATGGAATCACTGTTTGATGGGTTGAGGTGGATGGCCTCTGGAATCCCTGGATGAGTTTTGATTGATGTGTTCTATGAGATCCTACATTCATTCTTGGAATATGGCATGAGAGTGAATGGCTAAAGAGAGATTTGGCTCAACTATTCTAAGGTTGGGTGGAACGTGGAAGTCCCATCCTGGGTTTGGATTTTTCATCATTAATGAAAGGTTATTTCTTCTTGTATTTTTATGAACATTATACTAGATTATATGAGGTTTATATGGCACGAGGTTTACATATTCATGATATGTTTGACGAAATTCCTGTCATGGATAATAGGGGTCCAATCCAGGTCTTAAACAAGTATTTGCTTTAGTACTGTCATTTCCATGTTATTTTATTGTTATGAAGAGATGGTTCAATTCTCAGCAGTGACCTAGGCTCTGGGCCTAAAAAAGTGGCTCAAATCTTGGGGACACTAGCATAGCACTGACTAAATGAGCCTCTAGACGCTGGAAGGCAAGCCTATGAGAGTGACTTTGGGTTTTTGGACATTTTCATGCCTACAACATGAGAGCAATTGAGGCTTAAGTTGTCAAAAAGCTCTGTGGGACCCAAGGGAAAGTTTTCTAAAGTGTTGGATTGGTTCCTGAGGGCCTTGAAGTCGATGTTGAATGTCTGTATGGTGTGTTTCCATCGACTCCACTTCCTTAACGTGACTTAAGAGGTCGAATCATATCATAGTGGCCTCTCGTCGCATGTTTACCCTGGCTGTCCCGCTACTTGGGTAGATGTGGGAGGAGGGTGTTACAATACAAATATTTGATAGTAAACCAACTCAAAATATCCAAGTAAATTTCCATAACCGGTGCATCAAAACAAGAATAACTCAATGCACATGTTCACACAACTGTGTATACACCAATTGTGCCATGATACTTTGATGCTTTGTTCTTCTGTCAATAGTTCTAACATATCTAAAATGCCTTGCACCAAAAAAAAAAGCATACTAATCATACTAGGAATTAGTTCTTATACTTTTCCAAACTCTCTACTAGAGTTAAACCTTGCTTTAGTACTATCTAATGCACCAAACACGTTCAATAATTTTCTAACTCGCAGAATTGGGTTGGCATTATCGAGTGCAACAACTATAGAATCAACTTCCATAAGCAACCGCATTATGAAAATTATATTTAACTTAATAGGGTAGGATTAATAATGTAAATAATATGAAACAAAAGGAAATGGATGGAATGTAACTCTTTAGTGAATAATATGCCAATTTAGCAGGTGGATTACAATATGGAGGTCTTTGTCTATACATGATTTGCAATGTTTATAATTATATGATTAGAATGAGAGACAATCTTAGAATTCCCAGAGGACAAGATGATATTTTCTCTCTTCTTCTATTTTGTAGATTTGGTGCTAGACCTTCTCTTTTTTTATTGCAAACCACTGTAGTTCCTCTCCTTTGAATAATTCAATATAATTATAATGTGATATTAGACTAGTTAGTTCACATGGTAACTTCATGGTTTTTGTAACTCTTCAACTCCTCTAGTTGTCTCTGTGAATTCCTAGGGTAGATTGTGGTCCATCTCTTGTTGACTATCCCAATTTAACTTTATGTATTTATCTTTTAAAATTTTTGTAGCATGAGAAAATTCTTTATTAATAGTGGCCTTTTTATTTCTCTTACTAATCGAAGTAACTAAACAATATAAAATGCCTATTAAAATAAAATATTTGATGCCAACTGCATGAGCCAAAGGACACTCTTGTATTAGATGGGATTTCAAGTAATGGTATGGGAAATAGAAGTTCAAGCAAATACCATTAAAGGTCTATAAAAGGAGAAATCCTTAAGTGGGGGGAAAGGGGTTGAGGGAGAATTAGGATTTGACCCTTTTAGGGAATAAGAAAATCCTTAATACATTATGCTTAAAAGGAAGCTTGAAGGAAATTTAACAATGAAACAAAGGTGTTTTGAAGGGGTCCTTAGAGTGGGATAAGCCCCTACTGGGGGTGATAAATGATTATTCTATTTCATAACATTAGAGGCTAAGGTAGACCCCCAAAGCAATGGCCTTGGATCATTTAATGGAGGTTATTAAGCTAAAAGTGATGTTGTTTAAGGAACCTATGTGGGAAGGATTTAAGGTCATTGATGGTTTAGGTAATCTCTTCGAACATTGGGATTTTCCAGCCTTATATGCAACTATAAATTTTGGATGGGTTTTTACAAGTTGGAGGAAGGCTATAAAGTTACTAAATTATTTTGTACTTGCCTTAGGTATTTGGTAGAATCTATAAATAAAGATATAAGACAAGAGATTTATGTGCTAAATTGGTATGGTTCTTATGATGAGAGGCAAGTTTTTTGGGAAGGTTTTTTCTCAAAGGTTTGTATCCTGAATTTTAAGTTTGGGGAGAGGCATCTAGGTTGGATATAATGACATATTTTTCCAAACATAAAATTGAATATGTGGGCATTATAGATGTTAAACCTATCAAAAATTGAGGAATAACCAAGTTGGTGTAGTTAGGGTTGGAGTTTCTTGGCATTTAGGAACTTCTCATCTAAAATGGACATAATAAGATCATGGGTAGAGGTACAAGAATGTTTTGATCACTGTCCCATTATATTCCAAATGGAAAAGAAACATTATCAACTCTACAATCCCTTAATTTAAATCTTAGTTGGATAGATAGGGAATTTCAAGAATTGGATAAGAAAGAATAAAAAAGTTTGGACACTATCTCTAGAGAGGCGATTAGTTTTCAATTTGCAACATCATTGAACAAGGAGTATCCAAATAAGAATTAATAGTAGTTATGGCCTCTTTCGAAACATAGAAAATCCATGGACCAAATGGTTGCATTGTAGATTTTTTTGGTGGTTTTTACTAGATGGTTGAGAAAGACCTTATGAGGGTTTTAGAAGAGGTCAAAAAGTAAAGTTAATATTTTAGGGACCTTCAAGTCTAGTTTTAAATATTTAATTCAAAGAATTACAAGTGTGAGTCTTTTTATGATTTTAGATATACTTCCTTGTGTAAATATGTATATAAAATAATTGCCAATATTTTAGTAGTCAAAGTCAAAAGAGTATTCTTAGAGGTTATTTTTCAAGAGCAGTGTAGGATTTTTGTTGGAATGTAGATCCATGAATCAATAGGGTTTCACAAAAGGGCCTTTATTTGATTTATATAAAGAAACTTCCAACTATGGTAATTGGATTAGATTTATCAAAGGAATATGATAGAATTGACTTTACCTAATATTGGTGTTATTACATGTAGGATTCTATGTTCCTATAGATAAATGGATTATGAGACATATTACTTCAATTTCTTTTATTGTTTTTATTAATGGCTCATCCTCTAATATTTTATGCCTAATGCCGACACAAGGATGCCCTTTATCTCCTTTATCGGTCTTCCTTGTTATTAAAGGTTTAATAGTGCCATAATGGATGCAAAAGGTTAGGAAGCATGCATGACATCACAATTGGTAGATATGCAAAACGATCTCATTTATTGCTTCTTGATGATGTTTTTCTTTTCTCAAATGGTTTTTCAAGGGAAGCAAGGAGCTCATAAGAAATTTTGGAAACAAATGATATTGTTGTAGATATGGAGATAGATTTCTAGAAATCAACTATTTGGTTTGATGGTCTTGAAAAATATGTTGAACATTTTGTTTTGTGAATTAAAAATTGTATTATTAACATTCACAGATGATTTGTCTTGGTAAATTCTAGGGGATTACAAACCAAATCCAATATAAGAGGCAAGCTAACCTAAATTTACATGAAAACTAACCTACGATTGACAGTTCCAATTCTTTTACTACTTTCCTGGTAAAATAACCTAGGATTGATCATGGATTTTATCGAGGGTCCTCTTTTCCTTTTTTCTTCTGTACATCAATCCATTCCAAGGAGGTACTAGGGACAAATGTAGAGGAGAAAATAGTTGCATTTCCTTGGACCAATTCCAATCCTGGAGGTTTTTCTACTTTAGCTGCTTCCTTATCACTATCTGATTGATCTGATTCATGGAAGCATTTGTGGAAACTCATTGATGAAGAAAAAACCGTAGTTGTATCTTGTGCCTCTCGATTTGAGGGATAGATCTTAGTTTTTTCATGGAGATATTTCCCTACATGTGTTGAGCTAAGGCTGAAGGACTTGTTTTAGATGTAGAATATTTTTGTTGCTACATATTTTCTATCTTGTGAAATATAGAAGTATTAGCATTGTTTAGAGATTTTTGATCTTGCCATCCTCGTGACTTATTCCTAGAATCTAAAAGAGGGGAGAAACCTTGAGAAGAGGGAATTTTTTTTGGAGATGATCGAATTACTGACATATCCTACAATGGAATGCTGTACTTTTGTGATCCATAGCCTGTGAATAGATAATGTCATTCCAATCAAGGAGGATTGTGTCCGTAAATCCTTTGCTAATATTGATTTTAATACATATTTGAGAAAATGTCACAATATCATTCTCAAGCCTTTCTGTGTATAATTAAATGACCAAGTGAGTTTCCCACATCAGCTAAGATGTTCAGATGAAGGGGAAAATTTGGGATTTTTACCCAAAAGAGAGTGATCGTAATTGGCATAGAGAGAGGATTAAAACTAGTACGAACCATGTTCAGAAAAAAGTCTAACATGACCCCAAAACCAAGATCCTTCATAAAAAACCTTTTCATAATCCTTTATATCTTGAAAATACACCACAAAAAAACCTTTCAAGCAAAAAAATAGATCTGTATTTTGGGACCAGGAATGATGCACCCATTCCTCGAGTGTAGATGTTGTAGGCTATAACCATCAAATTGATAGATAGTGGCATGCACCAAATAATCCATGTAGGCATCCTCAGTTTGAATATGATCCACTTTAATAGTTGGGATATTTTCTACCTGATCCACAATGAAGGTTATCCTTGAGGTTTCTTCGGGAATCACCTGTGTGGGCCTTAGCTTGAGGGTGTCCTTGAAATATTTGGGTTGGGAGGAAGAGGATGCACCCAAACTTTTGGCTCCAAATCTTATCCTTGGTACTAAATGAATCAAGGCATCCTTGGTTATTCCATGACCGCTGAGTGATTTTAGATCTTGAAGTTTCCTACCTCCATGTAGGAGCCGAATGATGCCATATGGGAATCCCATATAATCCTGTATCTTGGCTATGAGTGAGGTGATGATATTTCTGGCTTTGACTTGCATGCAGAAGGATCTCGTTGAGAGTGGTATCATAAAGATAATGAAAATCCCTAGATCTAGAGAAATAACCTCATGGTTGCTGGAGGAACCCTTCATTGAATAATTTTTTTTTTTTTTTTTTTTTTAAACCAGATCTTGAGGTAGATTTGGTTTTTGGTCAACTATTGCCACAGAGCCAATGCCATTATCCCAGCACAACTAATTTATGAAGTTCTTGACTTTGGCGCCGCAAATCAATCTTGTCAAAGGATATTTCATGGTTGAGGCATCGCTTATTTCACCCTTGACCTAGGATGCAAGTAGAGTGGATCCATCCATGGAAGCGAACCCTCAGAAATTGATCGGAGGCCTAGCAACAAAGGAGACCTTCGAGGGGGAGGTGTAATGCACACTGAAGAGTGTGACACTCCAGGGGGAGGAAAGGGGAAAATCGAAGTTGACAATGACAAACATCAAAAGTAAGGCTATAAAGGCCATAACTATTGTATATATCCTTTTATTATTTTATATTTATAATATTTTGAGAATATATTTATGTTTTCTTCCCTTTCAAGCAATATAGTTTTTAAGATGAATTTAAATATCTAGGATTTTTTTTGAAGCCAAATGGATATGGGGAGAGTGTTTAGTATTGGTTGTTGGAGACTACAAAATGAATAATCCATAATTAATGTAACTAATGGCTGTTGAAAGAGAGAGACTAGGTTTGGTAGAATCTATGTTGGAAGTTGTATCAATGATTTGGAACTTTTCGGCCTTCATTGCAAAATGTGTTCTTGAGAAAATTAGAAAAATATATTTTAAATTTCTTTGGGATGGTAAAAGGATAATGATAACATTCCCATGCCAAATTCCAACATATAGTAAGGCTAGAGGAAGGGGGTTCATGTTTATCAAACATTCATTCATTTGGAAAATCTCTGGCATGAAGAAGCTTGTAGAACCTAATTATGAAAGAAGGGCTATGGAAGTAAATTATGTTATATATATGTATGTATGTATGTATGTATGTATTGATTGGATATAGCTTGGGTGGTTGGGAAGAAATGTTGTTATCTGTCCCACCTAGGTTCAATCATGTGACATGTTGAGCTCATAATGTGTATATCCTTGTATGGCTTCACGCCTTGTTGTGTGAGAATCCCTCAAGGAATGAAACTTGTATATTACTCATTTAATATATATATATATATATATATATTATATTATATCATATATTATATATTATATTTATATATTTATATTATATTATTCATCTTATTAATATTTTGAATGACGAGTGACATTTTGGCTCATAATGAGTATTTTGTTGTAATGGCCACAGTCTTGTTGTTGAATTCCCTTGTATCTTGAAGAATATATGGTTTATCCTAGGTACCATCCTCAAAATGAGGGGAAGTATTCAAGGGTTTTCCCTCAATGTGTAACATAGAAATATATGTCCCCAAGAACTTTTTTTTATTTGATAAGGAAACAAAGGAAAAGTATATAGAATGTCTCCATACAATGGAAGGAATATTTTTCAAATATTTTTAGTTATGGGGATTTAATTAACTTGGAAAGTAGGTTATGGAGAACATGTTAGCATTGGTGTTGATTGTATCTTGGGGTGTGTTGAAAGTGTTATATTCCTTGAAGATATGATTGTATTAATCTAATATAGAGGCATATATACCCTTAAATAGGCAGGAGATCCACATTCAATTGACATCTAACCATGGGAATGGAGGATTGCTCAATGTTTAGAAATAGAAAAGGAGCACACAACTTTGTGGAACAATTTTCTAGTAGGGCTAAAAAGAGGTCACGTCAAAGTGAAGGCTGAGTATGATTTCTTGACATGGGACAAAAACAAAATCTTGGGGGTTTATACTACTTCTTTGGGGTATAGATCCATGTTTTCATATGTACTTCATGAACCTCTAGTGGTGGAAACATGTGCTGAAAGGCCCTATAGAATTATCATATCTTTTAATGGATAGAATTATGAAATACGACATTGACTTGGGAAGTAATGTAAAATATGAACATGCATGGTATTGGAATTTGGATGTTGTGTTGAATGGAAGTTGAAACTATTTCCCCTTTGGTGATAGATTGTTGATATGCTCATTAGTTTTCGAAAAATATATAACAAATACAAGGGGTAAAAAATGTGTGGATAGGAGGGGTTGTTGAGGTTCTAGTGCTTGAAAAACCGGTTTGATAACAAATAACTTAAATAATTTAGAGGCTTACCTTATTTAACTATGGGAAGTGTTTGGTTAATCTAGATTTTGTAGATATTTGAAGATAAACATGTTCATTCCTATCAATTTTTTTTTCTCAAGTTAGATCATTGATGGATTTTTGTAGAATGTATTGATAGTTAAGAGAATCCCTCCATCAACTAGGAAAAAGCTAACCAATGGCAAGTCCCAATTAGTATACCTCTCATTTGGTATGGTAGTTTCTGACGGATATGTGGGCTTGGTTAGCCACTGATAATAAACGAGTCTATATAAAAGTTCTTCAATATATACATATTAATTTAATGTACACCTAAAAATATCTAGAACTACTATATAATATATCTTTATATCTCTACCAATTAACTATCTTGGCCAAGAGCATATGGCTATGTAGAATCAGATATAAGGAAAATAAAGATAGGTTATCAAGCTTGTAGAAATAATTCATAATACTCAATAAACTTTTAAGGAAAATATACATATTCTATTAACCAATAATGTATTATTTAAATAACAAACATGTATCATTGTACTCAATTCGTTAAAAATTGATAGATACAAATAGACTATGGAAAGAAACTTCACATAAAATAGAATAAATAAGTAATCATACAACTCATATAAATGTTGCCATATAATCATTTATCTATCCATGCTGAGTTTCTTCAAAAATATTATTCAAACTATTAATAATAGACAATTTTGACTACAAATTTTCCAGCCCTTTAAACCAATCTAAAAGTTCAATATATAATGATTACAGATTAAAAGTAAGGTGTGTTTCCTTTTTTCTTCAACTGACACCTGGTATAGAAAGTTGATTTTTCATTATTGATTTTTTTAAAAAAAACCATATTTATATTTCAAGGTGAAATAAAGATACAATCCTCAAAATGTGTTCATAATATGTCATCATTTCTCTGCTTTCCTTTCCTTGATCTCCAAAAGAGGGATACTTAGATCATAATTTTTTCGCCCAAAATTCCCATCACTAAAGGATCAACTTTATCTGAATTTACATAGTAAAAAAAATAAAAAAATCTCTTACTAGAGTTTGTACTCCATCAAACTGAGGCCTTAATCGTATTTAATTAAAACTCGTTGAAATCGACTTGATGGCAATAACATATTAAGCCTCAAATTTAGGAAAGGATTTTAATGAGAGTCCCATAGTTACATTTATTTTTGCTTCCTTGATTGGACACAAGAGATCTCCATTCTAACTAGCCTTCAACAAAGTAACAAATTTTCATTAATCTTCCTGCAATGGATTTCTTATTTATCTTTTGCGCATTTCCCTTAAGGTTTGATTTCCAAAGGGGGGCTTGGAATTCCATATTTAATTCACACTCGTAACATCTACTGATATTTTTACATGCTCTTTTTTAAATTTTGACATAAAAGTGGTGGTTGTTTTCAAGCATTATTTAGCCCTAGAAATGAAATTTCTAACTGAGACACTATCCCATACATTGATCTAATTGATTTTATCTATCTGCGCTTCTCTTTTCTATTTCACATCCTTAAGACATGTTGATAATGGTATTGTTTGTCCTTAGAACTAAACATTTCGAATCTTGTATTACTCAATTATATCTGAAGTGCTATCCCAAACCTTTGTACAACTTTGATTTGTTTTTTTCACTATATATTGTAAACAATCACAATTGCTAAACTAAGTGTGAAATGATACTTGGAAATGAATTTGTTCTTGAGTTGAAGTCTTGGGAATGTTTTCAGGTACATTCTTCTTTTTAACTTCCTATATTTTCATCTTGTGAAAAGAAGCTTGGGATTATTTTTTCTTTGCAAACTAAGATTGAATTTTATGAGTAAACTTGAGCAACATATCATGTTGTTTCTATATCTCATTCATTTTATTATAAAATACTACCTACAAATAAAAGAACTTCGAATTAATTTCTACAAGCTATGCTTTCGATAACTTTGGATTATTTTGTTTCACCTTCAATTCTTTCACCCTTGTCCTCCAAAACATTAATTTGGTTTTGGTAAGAGTTCTTTCAATTGTAACTGTTAATTTTCTTGAAGAGTAGTTACTCATTTTTAATTTCCTTCCTTAATATAAGACACCTAATTTCTATGGAGCTCCTATGCCATATAAACATCTCTTTTATGTTTTTCAGTGAGTTGATCTATTTGATGTTGATACTCTTTAGCTAATACAACATCTTGATTTTTTTTATTGATTTTGCAGTTTTGTGACATTCTTTCCTTAAATGAGTGGTGAGTTTATTGACTAACCACCTATTTGCATCAAAAAATATCCTAATGCATCCGCTGTTTCCTTAGCAAACTCTTCATCATTTAAATGTGTAGCATTCCAAAATATTGCCTATTCTTCAAGAGTTTCCTTAATCTATCCCAATTTCCTCCTTTTACCTCTGCCTTTGATAATATCCTTTTTCTTGCTGCTAAAACATAACTGCTCGAAGACACTATAGTGTCTTAATCTAAAAGCTATATACGTTCATCATAATTGGAAATGATTGACCACCAAGAGTACTTATTAGTGTAGTGTCAATTGTTGAATTCATTGTTAGAGCCGTTGACGTTGTATGTTCAACATTTTAAGTAGGATTACTTTGAGTGTTTGTTCCAAAATGTTTTAAAGGAGTGTGTAAACATGAGTATTTCTTAATATTGGAAGATGAATCTAAATTTTCTTTATCGAGTCCACTTTGGATAACAATATCTACACTTTTGTCTTGCTCTTCTTTCTCTTGTGACTCTCCTTATTTATTTTGTCCATCATTAACCTACTGGTAGGTTTGTATGTATTTTGAAGAAGTATCTTTACTCTTGATTGATTCTTCTTGAGTGGTAAAAAAACTCAATATATCTCATTGTACTTTATTTCTTTATTTTAGAAAAGTATTTGTTCTATTGAGTTGAAAAGTTAGAAATTTATATGCTTTTGGGATTTCTTTGATCTCTTCAACTCTTTTGGTAACTTCTTCATAATCTCAATTCCTCTGTAAAATCATGTCAAAAGGAGAGCCTTCATGAAGATAAGCTCTAAACTTTATTGTAGAACAATGTCTTTTAACTAGGTCATGTGTTTTGAATTTCCCTTGAGCTAACCAAACATTTGCATGTTACTTTGCCTCTTTCAATGCATGCCGGATATTTAACAAAGTATAAATTACTAATGGAACGGGAATGGGGGCCATATTCTCTTTTTATTTTTTGAAAAAGTAGCAATGATGCCAGTAACCATTGTTTGATATGCTATTTCCTTGAGTGCCAAAGGTATACATAGGTGTCTCATATGCTATTTACTTGAGTGTCATAAGGTATACATAGGTGTCCGATATGCTATTTCCTTGAGTGCCATAAGGTATATGTATTGCAATGAATTCTCATCACAAAATGGAATGCATAAGTTTTTTTCTTTTCAAAGGGAAACCTCATAGGTAACTCTTGGGAACTTGCTTCATTTGCTAATGATATTTAATGAAAACCCATCTACATTTGATTACAACAATTGATTAGAAAAGGACATTGTGTGAGGCATGCAATAGAGTTGGTGAACTGAAGAAACTGGCCCTAAGTGATGCAGGAGGATTAGACCAAGTTCGTGGTGGAAAACGAAGGGGGCTTGGGAATGTGGTGGATTGACCACATATTGGGCTGGAAAAGTCAATTTTGTCTCCTTTAGTGAGATTTTAATAATGTAAATACAAAATTTGAATAAGTTGTAGAGTCTAGGAAAAGAAGAGTCATTTTCCTTATGTCTTTTCGACTTCCCTCATTTAGAGAGAAGAGGAAGCAAAACAATTGCCAATGACGTGCATAAAAATAACATCAATTGAGAGGAGGGGAACTTCTTCTCCTGCGTCAAACCTGTAACTGTGAAATACATAAAAGAACTGTGTAGCATATTCATTCCATAGCCCTGTATTATTTCTCTATGTTTAAATTGGATATCCATTTGATTTCAGTCTAGAATTAATTTGAGACTAGGCTTGTGACATTATGTGTAGGTGGATGTTCAATTTCTGAGATGTGGCCAACTATGTGCACTTGCCATTGTGACCCAAACCATTAGTTTGGGGAGTCTCTTTTTTGCAGGTGGTGACACGGTTATGTTGATTGAGCGTGCTCAATAATTCGATGAGGGGATGCTGGGTGCAGACAAAGCAGGAGGAGATAATTTTTAGTAGAAGATAACGTGAAGAATTTGAATAATTCAAGTGTTGGGCAGAGCCTTTTTTTGTTTTGGATGCTGTCATGGATTTGTTGGAAGCCTGCGTCTAACCATTAGTAAAGGAGACGAGGGAGGTCCCTTCCTGAGCGTGGAGGCCATGTTCAGGGGTGGGAAGAAAGTCTATAGAGAGCGTGAGTTGTTCTGCCTTCCCAAAGACGAAAACATAATTGCTAGGGGCACTACGAAAATATTTTTCAACGCGCTACATAAATATTTTGTAGCGCCTCCAACAATGTATTTCTACATGGTGTGGAACCCTAGTTTGCCTTTTGGCTGCCTCATTTCCACCACCAAGACCTCCCACATGAAGCTCAAAGAATTCAACCACTTAAGCTAAACAACTAGGGTTTAAATATAATGCATAAGTTGTATGGCCATATAGTGACATCTTGAAAAGGTACATATCTCAATATTCCTAATGCACGATTTACATGCTTATTGTAAAATCATTTGATTAAATACTTTCTTTAAAAATGTGTTAGGAGAGAGATATTCAACCAAATTTGTAAAGGAAAAAAGAGGCTAAAAAAAAAAAATAAGCATACAGAACATGGTTTTGAGGAAATTAACTTTTTGTATTATCTAGTAAGTATGACTCGAGACTTGAATTTATAATTATACAATAACAAGGGTAAGGGTTGTGATATTAACTAATTGTGTTCTCCAATAAGTATAACCCAAAAATCCAATTTATATTTGGGAAATGACAAGGAAAAATGTTACAACCTTAATCGATTACACTCTCTAGTGAGTATACCCTAGAACTCCAATTTGTAATTGTATAATGGCAAGGGTAAGGGTCATGAGATCATAACATGCTTGGGAAATGAAAATCTAAAACTTTAATTTGTAATTGCATAATGTCAAGGGTAAGGGTCATGATATTAAACATGCTTGGGAGCAATTGACGCAATTTTGGAATAAAAAACCTTCTTGGAATCTTCGAGCCAATGATTGATGCCAATACTAAAATGACACTACTTGAAGACAACAACCCATTGGAGAATATTAAGCCTTGTAGATTTTTTTAACATCACAAATTAGATAGAGAAATAGGCCTTATTTACAAGATTAAGGGAAAACCTTTGATATCTTTTTGGGTTGGAAAAAATATTAGATCATGTTACAAGTTAAAGTACAAGAACAAAAAGTAAAAATTTAGTAAAATTCAAGTTCTATTTGGAGCATATGACAAACATTAATGATTGAATAAAGGAAGTCCACATTTTGTGGTGCTTCTAAGTTTTTCACCATAGATAAACAAACGATTTTCTCAATCTTTTCCTTTGAAGTGCATGTAGAGGTCAAGAAAACATTTTTATTGTTGGAAGGCATACCATGTTGAGACTGATGGACTTGTCACCACTCTCCTTTAAATCTCTCCTTTTGAATGAGACTAACGGATTTATTCTAAGAGTAACATAATGAAAGTATTGCAACACCTAGGAGGAAAGTAAGGATGAAAAATTATTAGTAGTGGTCTTTATATAAAAAATCACTTTGAAATTAAGTTATTTGAAATAGAGAAAATGGGTATAAAGTATGGAAATATCACTTTTAAAATGATAAGAAACAAGAATAAGATATATTCCATATACCTGAGCATTCAATCCTTTAGCCTTTCAGTAAGGGTAAGATATTTTTAAGGGCTTATATCCTCAACAACTATTAGATCATCAAAACATATCACAAGCGAGATTTGAATCCAACTAAAAAAGGATTAGATTTGTTTTTTCTCCCGATCCTCTTGAAATATACCCAATTGGGTATATATAGTAATAATAATAATAATCAATTTTTAAGTTCACGATGCCAAATTAGTGTATGAGATTCCCCTGGTTATGGGATGAGGGACCCACCTTTGCATAATGATTTTATTACTAAAGTCTATTGAGGTGTACATACTTTACTGCCCTGTGTATTTAAACCTATAAACTCTTAGGATGAAACACATCTTCTTAACTGTTAGACCCATTAAAGCATATTATATATATGCTTACAAATATCAAATAAAGAAAATGGGTTAAGAAATATTATTCTTTTAAGAAAATTAATCTATATATGTTATTATTTTGAAAATGTCTTTAACAATACCCATGTGAGGAAAAACATATAAAGTTAATTATTTTGTTGATGTTCATAACCTAATATATACATGCATACACTAGTATAAGAAATGCGAGAATAATAAATCAAATAATAAAAACATGTTTTTGTAATCGTTCTACACTCATCTTTGAAATGATTATACTAAAAGGGATTGGTTTCTTAGATCCTAAAGACAAGGCTACCATTCATTTATTACTATTGGATGTGTATTAATCTTCTCTAGCCTCCATATATTAAGCTGATCAATGTGCACTTAGGTTGTGTTCCTCTATTGCTTTTTTGAGGTGTGCCTTTTATTTATTTACCCCTTTAAGGTAGTGAATATGATCTTTGGGTAATGCCCCAACCTAGACTATGTTAACTATCTCCAAATAAAGTTTTTCTTTAATTGATGTGAACCTATTGAAACTTTCTATGCCATTTGATATAATAGAAACTTAACATTAGTTAAGAACTAATGTCTTAAATGCCATCTCTCAATGCTTTTAATACATCAATATAAAATAAGCATACTATTATCTTTATGTTAAATTTTCAATTACACAAAAGAAGTTTAGACATAAACAAATATGCTTATGTAAAAAATATGCTTTTATTGCAATGAAGTCAATTGATACAATTGGATTAATCCTCTTTTATGTCATTGGCTAGGTGGTTGTGCTACCATTACAATGCAACAACATTATTTAATATTATGTAATTATTGTTTTAATTATCACTTACATGAATATTACTTTTACATTAGAATAGATGTATTATCGAAGTGTTATAGTCCATCATCTTCACTTAATGTTACAATACAAAGTGATAATAAAAACATAAAATAAAAATTATACTTAAACAATTTCTCTTATGCTTAACAAATTTCATTCTATAGTTTGAAATCCAAATTCTCTAATTTTTAAATTCCACAAATCCCCAGAGCTTTAATTATCCCATGGTTATGGATTTTTGAATAATTCAAATTCCCAAATTCTCAAACGAGTTGGAAAACAGTCTAGTCCATAGT
>APFE030652599.1:23845-39175 GCA_000404065.3 Pinus taeda
TTTTAATTTACAACTTTCTACAAGGGAATTGATTCGGATTTTGGGGAATGCCCCTAGGATCTAGAAAATTGAATTGCCAGAAGAAAAAGAGGACAATGCCCAATAGACAAAACCACAAAGTTTTGTTTTTGTTTTTGTTTTTGTTTTTTAATGGAAAATAACTGTAAAAACTACATTGTGGTGGAAAAATTATCTTTTTACAAAATGTGACTTGTTATTTATAGTATTTTTCAGTTACAATACCATAGGTAAATTCCATGGGTGAATGAATACCATGGGCGGATGTCACAATACCATGAGAAAATACCATGGGTGAATGAATACCATCGGTGGATGCCACTTACAATACCATGGGTGGATAAATACGAAAGGTGGATGCCACTTACAATACCATGGGTAAATTCTATGGGTGGATGAATAACATGGGTAGATGAATACCATGGGTAAATGCCATTTTCCATTTGGATTAGAAATGGTCCACATTCAATGTCAAATAACCCTATTAAAATCCTATAAGATTTCCAATTTAAAAAATATGTCCAACTTTTTAAAATAACCCCTAAATAAATTTATCACTTCTTATTTTCTATTTACAACTTTCTTACAATGGAAGTGGTACACATTCAATGTCAAATAACCCTATTAAAATCCTATCAGATTCCCAATTAAAAAAATATATCCAACTCTTTAAAATTACCCCTAAATAAATTTATCACTTCTTTTTTATTTACAACTTTCTTACCAGGGAAATGGTCCACATTCAATGTCAAATAACCCTATTAAAATCCTATCAGATTCTCCATTTAAAAAATATGTCAAACTTTTTGAAATTACCCCTAAATTATCTACACATAAATACTTAGAATATTTCATAATTGTGATCATTACAAGATTCCTCTTGCCTTCCGTCCATATATACATATATATATATATTTTTCATAAATCATGTGAGAACACTAAAAAATTATTTAATTTTTCTTGACATTTGTAAATTAAATTTCTTTTGCATAGTGTAACTAAAATAAAATAACTTTTATTTTCTTCCATTTAAATGGCATATTCCTTTAAAATTTGTACGTCTTTAATTTAAATTGCATATTCCTTTAAAACTTGTATACCTTTCCTTTGTAATATAGACCTGTTTTGTGTAAATAAAATGTTGCTACTATACTCTTTCATACTATCACTTCATAAAATATTTTTTGCTGGCCTTGTTTGCATATTTTTTGGCATATGTATAATAGATTAATAATAGTTATTTTTCCAAATTAACTAGCCAGAGAAGGTGGCTATTTTTTTTTTTTTATATAATTATTATTATAAGAATAGAGAATAAAAAATTATGTTATTAGTTTTAATTGTATGGAAAATTTTAGGGGTTAATATTTCTAGATGGGCTAATATTCACAAGGAGGCTAATTTTCTATGCTTTTTCCAAAAAAAAAAATTCCCCAATTTCCATTTTTCTCCATTTGTCCAAATTTTATAGGATACAATTATTTTACATTAAAAATAGCCAAAATTTTATAAAGACTATCAACAAAACTTTATGATGATGATGATGATGATGATGGTTAACGTCCACTGAGACCAAATTGGTCTATCGGACCTACAATTTTTAATTTTTACTTGTCTGGCTCCTCGTCTTTCTTGGCGAGATTGGTGTTGTAGCTTTCTTTCTTTTCTCTACGGTCTTCCAACTTCCATTGTCTTGCATCTCCTTCATCTTTTCTATAAAGGCTGCATACAATCATTAGAAATTTGAATGTTTTTATAAAAATATCACCAAACATTTTACAAATTTTATATTAAAGATTAATAAAATTCGCCAAAATTTCAAAACTTTAAAATAAATTCCTCCGTATTCATAAAAATAATAACTCTTTTATTTTTGTATATAATCTCTTTATTTTTGTTAAATATTTTTTTCATAATAAAATAAATTTACTTTATCAATTACACTTTAACATTTTTCCTCTTAAATTTCACTTTCTTTAAATTCTCAGACTAAATAAATTTTCAAATTAAATAAATGGATCCTTCCTCTTACATGCTCATGAAACATGAATTAGTAGGATTCTAATAACATGTTAAACTTTTAAACACACTAGAGAGATTTAGATATAAAAAAATAAACTCATTTAAAATTTCTACTAAAATTACATTGAAATCAGTTGGTACAATGAGATTAATCCCTTTTATGTCACTATCGAGAGAGGTATGATATGTTTCAATGTAACTACATTATTTAATATGATCTAATTGTCATTTTCAATATCACTTGTATGAACACTTTTACATTAAAATATATATACTTCAACACCTTACAATCCACTTATTCTATATTTTACAATTAGAACCAATATAATCTCACTTATTCCATATTTTTCAAACAAAATCAACATATTTATAAAATTTAGGAGAATATATATAAAAAATTATGATTTTTTATTTTTTTATTTTTTTTTTAATTTTTTTTTAAATATATATGGGGCATGCTCTCCTATTGCAATAAATTAATCCAAAATCTTTATTTTACACTTATTCCCTCGTGTAATGATGATGCACATGAAATCATTATTATGTACTTATACCCTCATATAATGTTGATGCACTTTTTTGTGTAACTGGTGGCTTAATTATACTTAAATTATGTGAATGTTTATTGTACCACCAATTATTCTTAGAATATTATATGTAACTAACTTATAGGTGTTGCACTTGATTTTTTGCCATCAATTGAACAAACCCATTATACATGTACTTGGTATATCAATTCAAAATGTACCACATTTAAATATAATATATATTTAACAATTTCTTAAAGATCATGTAGATTCAAAATGAAATATTTTAACATTTTAATGAATCATTTCAGAATTATATTATTTATAAACTTATATTAAATGTTATTGAGGAAATCAAATTACTAGTAATTAATTTATAAATAATTTGTTAATTAATTTTAACTATTTATTAAATAATTTTAAATAACTTATTTACTGGATGATTTTAAACCATTTATATTGGAGTTGTTTAAGAATTATAATTTTTATTTTGAAATTTTCAATAATTTTATTGGAGAACATAGAATAAGATTTAATGTTAATTTCTCATGTATCAAGTTATATATATATATAAAGATTAGTCACATGGTTAGAACACTTTATCTATCTAATAATACTATACATCATAATCTATGATGAGATCTGTGAGAAAAGTAGTATATATTATTGGTATTTTTAGGTAGCCTATCGTTACTTCACCTTAAGGTGGATTGGTGCACTCATATTAATAACATAAGACATTTATTTACTGTTCTCACAACCATATGTTGAAATGCAATACGACAATTTTTTTTCGTAAGCCTTGGTAGGACCTTTTCCATTAATTTTCTTTAAAAGGTAGGTTACATGCAGAATTCAAATCGTTAGGTGGCCTCAACCTGCCCGATAGGAAACCAGATCTGTTCGCCACATAACGACATTATATGCCATCCAAAAGCAGAAAAGTTTAAGCCCAACATAGCTATATATGTTTGAATATCTGTAGCCTTCTATATACTAGATAACTAAGATCAGAAACTAGAAACTGTAAGTACTGCATATGAAAAAAATAAAGCCAAAATTGAATCAACCATGCTACTAATCATATGAAGAATACATTGGGGCCAGATCTTTCACATTGTATCCTGGAAGTTCAGATTGAGGAATGCAGGAAATGTGCTGCTCAATGCGATTGAGGCGACCATTTTGTTGTTGGAGTTGAAACTAAACCAGCTGGAGATCCTTTTTAATTTCAACAAGTCCATAATCTGTCTAGGAGGATTCAACTGGAGGGGTAGCCAAAGATTTGGCTACAATGTTCTTCATAATTCAATAAAGGTAAATTGTTTGCTTGTATTGGGAGGACCATCCTCTGGAGTGGCCCAGCTCGGGCACCAAGTCCTGCCAGTCACCCAAATCCACATATGATGTTTCTTCCTAGTGGTTCAATTCAGTTTCCTAACCGGGGATAAGTTGGCAGACCTGAACAAAAGTGCCAGTTTGAAATACATTGGCTGTGTCATGAATAAGCCAGAAGGAAGTTTTTTGGCTTCGAATTCTTAGAGACCGAGGCTGGGACTGGCTGGTACCATCATCCACCCTCGTTTTCCACCCATCTACGACCCTCCCTAGCTGAAGAGCCTATGAGAGATGACAGGAGTGCCATGAGGTCGATAAGTAGATTAATAACCAAAGGATCACTATAGTGACTAACCCCGAACCCTAGTGTGATAATAAAATTCACTTGGTTGATGATAGACTTAAGAGCCCAAAACCCTCTCGACACAGAAGGGCCTGTAGGGATATTCAGGCGTACATATAGGTTACGGTGAGATATAAGTCTACTAGCCCACCTGTTGACAGGTAAAGAGTAATGGGTGTGGCTTGGGAGGTTTAGATTACTACCCAAGTCTCCCCAAGTTGACAGAAACCAAGATAATCAAATAGAGAAAGGAGAGCCATGTTTAGAAATACCCAAGACATATGAAGAAAGAGCACCAAAATATTGTCATGGTCATTCCCACAAGCAGACCAACATGAAAAACCAGAGAAATCCCAAACCAAAATACTCGAATACATTCCCATGCGTGAAAGCAAGATGCCAGAATATATAGAAACAATAAATTGAGCAGTAGATTGTCCATAGAAAACCATAATTTCCTTCCACCTTTTAGAGGGTAGCTTCCCCTGAACTCCAGATATCTTAATGCACGCACTTCACCATCGAAAAAGTAAAGACATAGAGCGAATAGATGGAGTTGTAAGAAAGGAGATTTCCATAAGTACATACTCGTGAGAGAAGACTGGCAATGATCCAGGTCGATATTCTGCCAATTCCACTTGGACCGCCACCATTGCTTCTTTCAGTTTTTCAGTTTCCTTAATTATAGCATATTTTACTAATTTTAGCAGTTTTTCGGGTCCTAAACTTCCGAAGCCGTTTTGATGCCCTAAGCGACGTTTTTTTTGAAATATACCGCCAATGGTTTCTTTTCTAAAATTGTCTTTTTCATCGTAGTCCTCGGAGAGATCTTTCCAACATGCTATCATGCGCGTCAAACAGAGATAATATGACCAAGTCGTGACCCCGGGAATTTGGCTGTCCAACTCACCCTAACGAGCCCATAAACTGTTGGTGTTACATCTCCTCGGGTTAGGGTTTTGGTTGTTTAGGGTTTTCTCTTATTGTTTAATAATAAAAAGACCCTTGAGCCTCATTGTAAGGCAATTCAAAGGCATTTAGCTACCACATCTCTTCTCAGAGATAAGCTACCATTGCCCTAGCTAGTTTATTTCCATTCCTATTTGTAAGCATATTTCAGTATTTTACATTAATGAAATAAAGTATTATTTCCGCTGCATCTCCGTGTTTATGGTTATCTCTGTAATTTGTTGCGTTCCCGTTTAAATCCAGATCAATGGTATCAGAGCGGTCTGCTTTTTTTTCTCTATTTTTCTTTGCATGTCCCCAACGAGGTCGGGATATAAGGAGTTAGGGCTTGAACTGGTCGAAACTTTTCAAGACTTGCATCGCAAATCCTGATGGCCTACCATGGCAAATGAAAAGAAAGACGAGCGGGCAAGAGATCCTATAAAAATCTTGCTCGAAGAAGCTCTCGAGCGGCAAAGGAATGCGATGATGGACAACTTTGCCCAGATCCTTCAGCGGCTACCCAGGGGTGACGCATCAGCATCTAATAGCTACTCTGGAAATGACACACCATTTAAGGTACAAGTTAATTTTGAAATCCCCATATTCGAGGGTCAGATAGACACAAATGCTGTCGATAAATGGTTAAATCTGCTAGAGGGTTATTTTTCTGTTCATGATTTTTCTAGTTGTGAAAATATTATTTTCGCTCTTCTCAAAGTAGCCCCCCATGTCAAGGATTGGTGGGAAACCTACTGCGAGCAGAAGGATGAGAGTACAGGCTCACTATTTTCAGCTGCACCCACTCGGAATTCATTCCGGGATGCCATCAAGGAGCAGTACTACCCTGTCGGTAGCTATGAGGATCAATGCATAAAGTGGACCATGCTGTGGCAGGGAAGGGACCAAGACGTGCCATAGTTTACCAATATTTTCCATACCCTTCGCACAAAGTTGGGTATCAAGGATACGAAGCAACATTTGGTACTCAAATACCGTGACTACTTGCACAAGTACATCCAGGAAGAAATAGAATTCCTGAACATCTCCTCGCTCGGCACGACATATCGATATGCCATCAAGGTCGAGCAAAAGTTTAAACAGAAGAAGCGAGACTTTGTATCTGCGAATCCAAAGCAAGGGAAAGGTGCCCACAAACCGCAGAACAAAGGACAAAGCCAAGGTAGGGCGACCCAAGACAACCCACCAAAGATGCAAACAAAGAATAGCGCTGCGAAGCCAAGAAAGGACACAGGAAAGTGGTGTGAGTTCCATAAGAGCTCCACTCACAACACAAGTGAGTGTTGGGCCAAGCAGTCACTAGTGGCCGAGCTAAAGGTTTCAGAATCAGATGCATGTTCCAACTCTGAGTCAGAACCCGACAAGGGGAATGACAAAGGGAAGCAGATTATCAATGCGGAGCCCAATGCCACCATTGCCACCACGAAGATCAAGAATGAGGAACCCGAAGATCCAGAGGAGGAGGAGCGTCTCTTCCACTCCCAGATGTGGGTAAAGGACTCCCTGCTACAATTCATTGTCGACAGTGGGAGCCAAAAGAACCTCATTTCAGCAGAGGTCGTGAAGTGTTAGGGTTCAATAGAAATAAATATAACAATCAAGAAATACACATTCAAACCATGTACACCATGATTATCTGGAAAACCCCAATTGGGGAAAAACCAACCAACAATAGATCTATTGTTGTCCTTGGCTAAAACATAGCCAAGCCTACCAACAACTTGAGCTTTTACCACTCAACCATGGCTAACTACAATGGAGAGTACACAAGCCTTTTAAGGGCTTCAACCACATGTAATACCGTGGGCTCAATACCATGAGTCACCAATACTAGGTGCCCAAAACCACAACTGTTAACCATAACTGTTGACATAACCTTAACTCCACCATAGGGTCAAGTTTATCTAACGATCCCCCATTTAAACTTTACTTGGGTTTTCCTTGGCCAAATCTAGCCAAATCTGCCAAGTGAGCCAGCCACCACTCACCTCCAGGCCCTACCCAATCAATGTTAGGGTATTTGATAATCTCACAAGCTGTCCTAGTTCAACATGCTTCATCATACCACCACATGCATCCCCATATCACCCAAGCAGACATTCAGAATTTACCAGTGATTTACTGGGGTATGCATGCCTTACCAGGTCTTATAGTCATATACCCATTTACATGAAAATTTCCATTTTATTTTTATTTTGTTTCTATCTTGACCCACACATAACTTGAACTGCTACAAGTTTAACCATGCATTTAACCCTGCAAGACTCCTATCCCACTATTTAACGCTTCTCTTGTAACTGAATTTTTATTTAAAATTTCTGTTACTATTTCATAATAGAAAATTTTCTTTAACCATAAAATCCCTTCAACAAATTTCTCAAAAAAAAAAGAATTACCCGACTTTCCCGATTTTTTAAATTTCCAAAAAATATTCCCAGGGCTTGCATTTTTTTCTTGCTCCTCATAGAACGAGGCCTTGGCAAAGCTTCAGACTTCATTTTCTTCTTGCTCCTCATCGAACCATCACTCAACGGACATCGCTGATTTATGCAACGAGCTCTTGCTTCAACTAGCGCCACCACTTCGTGGATGGGAACATTTTGAACAACTATCCAAGGCCCTTGCCAACCAGAGCTCTGATACCACTTGTTAGGGTTCAAGAGAAATAAATATAACAATCAAGAAATACACATTCAAACCATGTACACCATGATTATCTGCAAAACCCCAATTGGGGAAAAACCAGCCAGCAATAGATCTATTATTGTCCTTGGCTAAAACACAACCAAGCTGGCCAACAACCTGAGCTTTTACCACTCAACCATGGCTACCTACAATGGAGAATACACAAGCTTTTTAAGGGCTTCAACTACATGTAATACCATGGGCTCAATGCCATGAGTCACCAATACTAGGTGCCCAAAACCATAACTGTTGACATAACCTCAACTCCACCATAGGGTCAAGTTTATCTAACATGAAGTAGTTGGGCTTATTGACCATAGCACATCCACAACCGTACACCATCGTGTGGCTTCACCAAGGACGGGATCTTCGCGTAAGCCAATAATGTTGCCTTCTATACAAGATCAAGCCCTTCATGGATGAGATATTGTGTGACATTGATCCCCTTGAAGTTTGTGATGTACTATTAGGACAACCATACTTGTGGAAGCAACATGCTACGTATGAATCAAGGCCTCATGTTGTTATTGTTACTCTGGGAAATAAGTTGTACATGATACTAGAGGTAGCACAACCTACCACCATCTCTTTGGTTACTGAAAAATAATCCAGTAAGCTCATTTCCAAAACCGGGAAATTTGTTTTCCTGATGATATGCCCTCAAGGAAAGAAGAAGACGGTGGCCATGACCTCCAGATAGGGTCCCTCCGCACGACAACTACAGATGGACAAGGTCATGGAGGAGTACGAGGACATCTTCACGTCCCCCACAGGGGTTCCTCTGCACTGTCAAGTCAAGCACTCCATCGACCTGACCCCAGGTGCGCTGCTGCCTAATGGACCAATCTATCAGTGCTCTGTTATGGAGAACGCTGAAATAAAGAGGTAGATTCAGGAGCTGTTGCAAAAATGTCACATCCGTCTGAGCTCATCGCCCTGTGGGAGCTCGATCGTGTTGGTACAAAAGAAGGATGGTGTTAGTGTCGGTATCTTCATCCCTCCATCAGTGATCAGAATTCTCTTTTTGCATGCATTTTAGGTGTCTCATCCGATCAGCTGCATTCCATTAGGTCATGGATCATTTGATGGTAGTGGTTCTTTGTCAGTTTCCCTCATTCTTTTCATTTACTAGCCTATTTGCACATGTATAGATCATCTGCTGTCATTTTTATTTCATTTCAGTTGCAGAAGTCATTTTAGGGTTTCAAGTCTCATTAGGTTTAGGGTTTGCCACCATGATCTTCAAAAGCTCAATAACAGGCCAACAGTCACATGAGGATGTTCAATAATTTCATAAAATCACAAATTCTACTGATGATTTGCTCCATAAATAGTTTTTACCTCAAAACTCTATTTTGAAGTGAAAACAGGGTTTTTCCATTTCTTGTACAAATTTTATATAATTTTATCGTTTTCATATGTAATAAAGCTTCATATGTAGTCCTTGGTCACCTTTCTAAACTCCTACACTCTAGCTCTTGTAAAAGAGACAAGAAAATCCAAGCATTAGTCCATCAAATGACAAAAAGAGAGCCAAACTGCAAAACAGAGTTTTAAAGAACAAAGTGGAGGAAAAATTTAGAAAGTGGGTTTTCTAAATGAAAAATTAAAGTCAAAAGTATATAAAGGGATCATTTGTGTTGAAGACTTCATTTGTGCTAAAAGTGAGAGAGAACAAGGAGAAAATTGTGTTTTGAGGTGAAAAGAGGGACATTGTAGCAAGTTTTGAGATTTCTCTTGGCGCGGCGCACCTGGGCATTCGCGCGGCGCACCTGCCCGACGCAACGCACCGGGTGCAGGATTTACACATAGTTTTGAACTAGCACGACGCACCTGCCAGGCGCTACGCACCTGGGGGTTGGTGGGGCGCACTAGTCTGCCAAACCAAAAACTCATTCAATCGACTTTCTAAAGCTCCAAATTTTTCATTCCTCCAAGTAAGTAAAACCTCCCATTTTCCATAGCAATACATTTTATCATCCTTGATGGTGTTTTTATAGGTGAAAAATCAAACCCTAAATTTCTTCACAGTTTCCTTGCAAAACTATCTAGGGTTTTTATTATTATCATTTTTGCTATTTATAATCCCTCGCATCATTTTCTCATATCCCATTCTTCTCCACTAAATTTACCCAATTTTATTTCCCTTTCCCTCTTTCATTTACACTCATCTTACTCCATTTTTTCCAAACCCTAAAACCCTAACACCTAATTCCCACTATTCCCCAAACCCTAATCTTCATTCCCAAAGCCCTATCATTCCTTAGTAACCCTACTACCAGTATCAAAACCTTCCTTTCCCTTATATTATCAGTCCACTCATCAAACCCTCAGCAGTCACCTATTCTTGAGAAAATCTCTTCATACTCATCATTTTACACCATACATTGGAAAATATGGAAATAGATTCAGCTTATGAAAGGGATGAAGAAACTATGAGTGATTCCTCCCAAGAGATTCATGTACCAAGAAAACCACATAAAGGAGGAAAACACATCCGAGGGGAGCCCACCACACTCACAGATTTACTAGCTTGTCCTCTTACAGTAACATGTTTTAAACATCAGTCTTGCTACCAGTCTTGTGAGATGGTGGAGAGGGTGAAATACCACCATGAACTTGCCAGGTTATTGTCCTTCATCTTCACAATGGCTAGGTGAACTTAGCAGGTGTTTCCTTCACTTTCACACCTGAAACCATAGCTGCAGCAACAGGTATTCCAAATGTAGGTGAATAGTGGAACAAAGGACAGCTTGTGGGCAAAGAGCATTATGAGTCTTATGTCAAGGCTAGTTATCAAAAGCAAATCAGTAGGGTCTTTCCTTTATAACTACAGGATACTTATGCCCCACTCATGAAGCTTATTATCAAATACTTCACCTGTGAAGGGAGATTTTCTCACTTGTACACTTACATGTTAGATTATTGATGCATTTCACTAGAGTGAGGATGATGAACCTCCCCTATTTCATATGCAAAAATATTGAGAAAATGGCTACATTGGTGCAAAGAAAACCTCTTCATCAACAATTCAACAACATTTATCATTTTTCATTGATCAAAATTGTTGTTTTGCATCAGCTGAGTTTGTTGAATGTTTCATGGGATACTTTCATTTCACATGAGGTTTTCAAAAGCCCTCAAGTGACCCCATCAGTTTTTCAAAAGGAAGGAGGGCCTTCAAATCAACCAGAGGTTCATGAGGCTCAAGCTACAGGTGCTCCAGTATTTGTCACTTATGAAAACGACACAAGGAGATTATTTGTAGTTGCCAAACGAGTACTATCTCCACCTGGGGTGGAAGGGGTCTCATTTCCTTCATCAGACCACAGGCAAATTCTATCTTCACCAAGGGTGAAAGGGGCTTTGCCTTCTTCTTTAGCAGAGCAGGTGCAGGATAAAGGGAAGCAACCATTGCATGAGGAAGGGCCTTCTGAAGGTCAAGAGAGAGATTTCATTTTTATTGAAGAGGAGGATACTGATTTGGGCTCCCAAAGCTCAAGACTCAAGGAGATCATCAAAGAACAAGAAGCTTACATCCATGCCTTATCTCTTAACCTTGAAAGGGCTAAGTGGATCATTAATTTACCTTGAGAAATGGAACAAACAGTTGGAGGATAAACAGACAATCATGGAGCTGCAACCATAAGGGAAAACAAGCAAGCAACAAAAAGAAAGAAAGTCAAATTGACAGCCCTTGAGCAAGATATTGATGCTGACCGGGAATCTTGGCTAGAGAGGGAAAATATGCACTTGGAGAAGCTTCTTGAGAAAGCCTATAAGGAGAAAAAGATGTTGCGTTACATGGCTTATAACTATTTGGCACAAAACAAAATTTGCAAAACTAGGATAAGGTGCCTAAAAGCCAAGTTGAGGAAGACTTTGAGGAGCAAGAAAGAGAAAGATAAGCTCAATATCTTGGTTGAAGCTTCATTGACCTAGCATAGTACTTGATGCAGATCACTCATGCCAAATTTCAAGAAATCTGGTAAATTTTTTGGCAATTTTGGATTTTTTAAGGAAAAAACAGGTTTTTTCGGTAGGTGCGTAGCGCCACCTGGCGCTTGCTTTTGATAGGGACCTACCTTGGAAAAAAACTTTAATTTTTGGATTGCTTATGAAAAGTTATGCATGCTCATAAATTACTAGGAAATTTTGACAAGTTTTGGACCTCCAAAAGGGCCAAAAACACCCAAAAAATGCCCTCTCTACCACTTTTTGGCCACACAGGAAGCAGTCTTGGGAGATTGCAATTTTGGAGGGGAAAATGGACACCAAATTCAAAAATTCCACTTTTATTAGAAAGTAGATAGATAGAACTTTCTGAAAATCCATCTTGGAGTACATTTGGTGAAGGGGAAGGCCCTCAAAAGAAGCTTTTAAAAATAGCTATGCACAGAAAAAATGGCACTACGCACAGGATGAAAAAGTGCCAATTTTGCTCAAATACTCTGTTTTTCGCCTAGTTTTCTTCTAGTTTGAAATTTTCTCTCTTATGGTAAAATTCATGATTTGACATGATGTAAATTGATGTACTATGATGTAAAAATGATAAAAATTGACTTGATAAGGTAGATACATCAGTTGTAGGTGGTTTAGAGTTGAATGAATCAGTTTCTTAGGTTTTAGAGGCAAGTTGTTCCACTGCCTATTTTTGTGTTCCTAGTTTAGATATGGTTGAAACCACCCCTCTTCTCATGGATTCGACCCCTGATGGATATCACAGGTGTTTTGGAGGTCTATATCATGTGTTTTTTTCATTCATTTGTAAAGGTTGGACTCTTGTGAATGCTTTGAGCACTATTGTACATCATCTCTGCAGTTTGGCAAGGAAATAGACCAGGGTTTGCAGCATTTTGTGGGATTCTTGTGGCAAGGTGACTTACTATTGTTTTTCCTTCTGTGATTCAAGTTATCATATGTTTATGTGTGCCATTATCTCTCTCTTTTCTTCTTAACTAAATGAATCAAGTATAAAGGTGGAAATCATTGATGTTGCAGTGCTCTACCTTAGGGTTTCATTAGTTTTACATGTTTTCTACTGTTTGAGGAGGACCCATGACACATTTATGCCCTCTCCAACTCCTCACCAGTCTCAAGACTCAGCATTACACCAATCTAAAGTACTAAAGCACTTGCCTACCTTGCCCCACAGAAACCTCTGCAAGACTGAGTTCATTCCCTAGACCCAAAACTGCGTTTCACATTTGATCTAGCAAACCAACATAAAATTCAATCAAACTCCTCTGAGCATATACCTAGCCTAAAATTAGTCTTTATATCAGTCATCTCAAGCCTCTTTTGCTATATTTTCCTGAGATTGACAAGGAGAGAGCTCTCTCCCGACCTGGTAGGGCTAGCTACCAGGTTAAGCGTGGTTTGATGTTACCCTAGACCTGCCTTTCTTAGCCTGAGGTAGATTTAGGCCCTAACAGATGGGACTTGGATATTATGTATTGACTATCAAGCACTGAACAAGATCACTGTACATAATAGGTACCCGATCCCATGGATTGATGACCTCTTGGACCAACTGAAGGGGGCAAAATATTTTAGC
The DNA here is from genome assembly GCA_000404065.3 of Pinus taeda. Lineage (NCBI taxonomy): Eukaryota > Viridiplantae > Streptophyta > Pinopsida > Pinales > Pinaceae > Pinus > Pinus taeda. The sequence goes on from APFE030652599.1 coordinate 37,305, forward strand.
AAGATCAATTTGAAGTCAGGATATCACCAAGTACCAATCGAACCCTCCGATGTGTGGAAGACTGCCTTTAAAGCCAAGGAGAGCCTTTTTGAATGGTTGGTTATTCCTTTCAGATTAACGAATGCTCCTACAACCTTCATGAGGCTAATGGATGACATCTTGCTGCTATTCACCAACTCATTTGTAGTGGTATACTTGGATGAAATCCTGATCTTTAGCCAGAGTTGAGAAGATCACTTCCACCACATCCGACAGGTTCTCCAAACACTGCGGCAACACAAGTTATGTGCCAATTTGGAGAAATGACCTTTTGACATGACCCAAGTTCAATATCTAGGATACATTATTGATGAATAGGGGGTGCATGTGGATCCAACCAAGCTCCAAGTCATTCGGGATTGGCCATCTCCAACCACTTTGATAGAGCTTCACAACTTTCTAGGTCTTGCCAACTTCTACCGCAAGTTCATGTTGTGATTTTCTCATATCACTTGGCCCTTGAGTCAAGTCACCAATGGAGGAGCGAAAACAAAATTCTTTTGTTCTGAATCTCGACAAAAGGCATTCACAAAGTTGAAAGATCGCCTCTGCTCGACACCAGTGCTTGCATTACCAGACTTGCAACAACCATTTGAGGTCGAGACAGATGCCTCTAACTATGCTATTGGGGTAGTCCTTACTCAACACAAGCATCCAGTGGCATATCACAATGAGACACTTTCAGACACATTCGAGAAGTATCCCACTTATGATAAAGAGATGTATTCCATTGTGCAAGCCTGCTGACAATGGAAGCATTACATTTTGGGGAAAGAAACGGTCATCCACACAGACCACTGACCCCTGTAGTTCATACAGACCCAAGGGAAATTGTAGAATGATCACCATCAGAAGTGGTCCACATACCTGCAACAGTTCCATTTGAATATCAAGTATAAGAAGCGCAAACCAATAATTTTTCAGATTGCCTCAGTCGACCACCGATCATGGCATTAACCACTGTGGTCAACTCTTGTGGGCACGAGACTTCTGATTGACCACTTATCTACAAAAGCGACCTAGAATTCAACCACACATACCAGACACTCTTGGAGGGTCAGCATGTTCTATATTTTCACCTCCAGGATGCCTTGTTATGCCACCTGGGTCACCTTTGTGTTCCTTCAAGCGAGCATGCCAAGATGATTTGGGAAGCACACTACAGTCGGGTTGCTGGGCATTTCGAGGTAAAGAAAATGGTGGCAGTACTCCAAGAGTATTTCTAGTGGCCGAATCTTCGATAGGATCTCAGGAAGTACATAAGATCATGCACTTCCTCCTTCATTTTATGCACATGTGTTACTATGTGGGAGATATACAGTGATATTTGGAGCCTACAGTAAAACAAAGCAAAATTTTCATATTTTCTACTGTTTTAGTCATTTTAGTGCGGAGCCATTTTAAAACAGATGGAAAGTAATTTTGCAAAACCCAAGGATATTTTGTTAAGCACGATCCATATAACAAAAACCTCTTTCATTTTATTCATAGGTGTCATGGATTGGGATATGTGACTAGATCTTTACAACTCATTTTCACAGAATTAAAGTTTTAATGATTTTATGTTTTAGAGATGATTTTTTGGAACATATTACGAGCTACTGGAAATGAATTTACCAAATTTGAGAGAGGTTTTTCTATAGAACTAACTTATATACAAAAACCTCTTTCAGTTTTGTAACAGGTGTTATGGTTTGGGAGATATGAGTTCATCTTCAGCACCTATGTTCAGAAATTCGGCCCAAATTTAATGTAACTAATTCTATTTTGAAGAAAATGGTTGAGCTCAATCCCTTAGTACAAGGATGAGAAAATGTATATATTTTATGAAT
>APFE030652602.1:0-17225 GCA_000404065.3 Pinus taeda
AAGGCTGTCCCGCCTTGCTGAGAGACCACAAGAAAGATGATCTTTCCAGGATGTACAGGCTGTTTTCTAAAATATCGAAGGGTGTGGACACAATTGCAAGTTGTTTAATACAACAAGTGACCACAGAAGGAAGAATAATAGCAAAGCAGGCAGAAGAAGAAGAAGATTCAAATGCTTTGGTAGGAAATTTCATTCAACTCCAAGACAGGTATGTGGAATATGTTGAAGATGCATTTCAAAAAAACATTATTATTAGCAAAGGTTTGATTCTAGGATTTGAGGCAATATGTGGAAATGATGTTGGAGGAAGCACATTTGCCGAAATACTGGCAATATTTTGTGATAATCTACTTAGTAAGGGTGGCCAGGTGAAAAAGACCGATGCAAAACTAAGCGATGGGGATGTTGAGAATATGCTTGAAAAGGTGGTGAAACTCGTTGGCTATATCTCCGATAAAGATATATTTGGTGAACTTTATAGGAAAAAATTAGCCTCTAGAATATTGTCGGATGAAAATTTTAACCTTAGCATAGAGCAGCAGGTGATAGCAAAGTTGGCGGAGCAAAATGGGAAGCGGTATACATCAAAGATGGAGTTCATGATAAAAGATTTGGTTATAGCAAGTGAGGGAAAATCTGCGTTTGATGAATATCTTGGTAGCGGAAATATCAACCTTGGAACAGAACTGAGAGTGAAAGTCTTGACCACTCCATTTTGGCCAATCTCCCAATCATATATTTCCCAACCCAATCTACCTTCGGATATTGCCAACTGTGTTCAAGTATTCAAAGCTTATTATTCTGCACAAAATGAACGTCGTATTCTTACATGGATATATTCTCTGGGAACGTGTAATATCAGAGGCAACTTTGACAACCAAATGGAAATAGAAATGACCGTATCAACTTATCAAGCAATGATATTGCTGCTATTTAATGACCACGAGAAGTTGAGTCGTGCAGAAATTAAATCAGAATTGAACCTCGCAGATGATAAACATGTTGACAAACATCTACATTCAATCGCGGGTTCGAAGTACAAAATTCTTCTGAAACAACCTGCAAATACCAAAGTTGTATCTCCTGCTGACACTTTTGAAGTGAATCCTAATTTTAGCAGCAACTTGAAGAGGATTCGAATTCCGTTTCCACCACCTCTAGAAGAAAAGGTGGGGAATAAGAAGGTGTTAATGGGCGTAGAGGATGATAGAAAACTTGCGATCCAAGCTTGCGTTGTTCGCATCATGAAGAGTAGAAAAGTTTTGGATTGTTCGCGTCTACTAAATGAATGCTTTAATGAACTCAAAAGCGTGTTCAAGCCGGACGTCAAAGCAATCAAAAACGAGATCGAATTTTTAATTTCCAAAGACTTCTTGCAACTTGACCAGGAAAATCCTCAAAACTTGAAATATGTTGCTTAAATATAGCTGCATTCTCTGTAATGCTTTTCTTTCGAAAATCACAGTTCTTTTCTTTTTCCATTCATAGCCTTCACATTCAGTGACAGCTTTAGATTTAGATTCAGTGCACTGCACTCTTTATTGTAATTCTCTTTTCTCAAACTTTTTTCCTTATTCATCGAAGAAACTTCATATATTCTTTGTGACGGGTTTGACGTCACATGGTACATAGACTTATAACGGTTTCTTGATGAAATGTTTTAAAGGCTTATTGGTTTAATTTTTCCTTAAAGAGTCTCTTTTTATAACTAAACATGCCATACTTTTGTGATTAGTATGATAATGTGAAAAGATCATTGGATTTGCCTACGTTAGGTTTATCAACTATCAAATTTCTCATCATATGGTATGCAACATACCAATAGCTAGTCATTATGTTCCCCTGGTCTGTAAATATAAATTTGCTAGTACAAAATGGGTACAAATGCCAGGGAGCCAATCATTATACTTAAGGTTGAATAGTAGCCAATAAAACCCTAAAAGAAAGAAAACTATATGCAATGTCACATGGTTTGGGTTTAGTTTGGGTTTGACAATGATTGGGTTCGCTTTGAGTTTGGTTTGAGTTTGAATTTTTTGATGAGGTTCCCTATTAGGTGATAATATTCCTTCCCTTATAATAATAATATTCTTACCATCTTTAGGAAGGTTCATATGAGTTCCATACATTGACATATACCAACCTATTCTAGTTTTTGAGTCTATACCAACGATGATCAAATAGTTACTCACTGACATATCCATTACTTGGATATTATAAGTTGTTATGATTTCAAGATGAGCGCATAAAACTACCATGGAATATTTAATATCATTGGTATCTATTTGTTGAGAATTAGTGTAGACCATTCTTGGTTCTCTCCTCGTAGCACTATAAACCGAATTCCTCTATAAAAATTTTAAGCATGACATTAAGGATTGACCCAATATCAACTAAATGAAAATAAGCAATTTATAACATACTTCCATAGATACATAAAAATGAGGGCTTTTGAAAAAAAACCTAGAATTATTTACAACCAACACTTTGTCTTCAAGAGAATCCTCTTCTATGAGATCCGATGAAATGGATAGGTGTACGAAATTTTCTTTCAAGAAAATTCTTTAAATGTTGTTGTTTCTCAAGGATAGTGGTCACTTATCAACCTCCTTGGATGGCTAATTATTGGTATTTATAACTCTAAAAGTGTTCCTTGTTTTAGTCACCATTATTTCATTATCAATGACCCAATCCAAGGTTGTGACCATGTGCTCAACTCTTTTACCAAAAATTCTTTCTTGTGAATTATTTTTAACCTCACAAGGTTTTTCATCATGGTAATCTTCAGGAAAGTTACACCATGGTTGGGAAAGAAGGGAAATTGATTAATACGTTTGGGAAGGGTTTCTAATGATTTTCAAAGTGGAATCTTCCTCGTGAGGTTCTAAACCACCTTCTTCTTGAAAGAGATTAGAAAATTACTCATGTCTTCCATGAGTTGAAGGACAAAATATATATCAAATTGATTAATTGGGTCTTCAAGTGGAAGACGAGTGAGATGAAATTGTTCTTCATATTCCAAACATATTATAAAGAATACCCCATATTACTTTGATTTTTCTCCTCTAAACAGTGATGATAAGCTAAGAGACGAAGTATTATACTAGCGCATCATGGTAGCTTAATTTTGTGGCTCAATGATTTCTAGAATTTGATTATACAATTTTGTGAATCAAAGATCAAATGATTTAATAGTCTCACCTTTTGTAAAGTTTACATTATTATATCCTCGAAGGAGATCAACAGGGCTTTGAGGTTGTCCATAACTAGATTTAAACCAGTAACAAAGCTCTATCTAAGTAGAGAAGTCTTTGGGTGGAATTTCATAGAAATCAGTTGGTACTTTTTTTTCTAAGAAGTCCATAAACATCAGCATGCAAGAATCATTATCATTGGAACTGATATTGTAATATGAGTAAGAAAAATCAATCAGAGCTTCATTAACAGTGATGGTACCACCAACCAAGAACTTTGGAAAATGATATTTAAATTTGGGCAATAGTGTATTAGTAGGTTTTAAGTTTAACGGGAAGGCCACATGCCAAGGAGTTGCATTCACATCTTCTTCAAATTGGAATAAACCATACTTCCTTATTACCTTGACATGATTAGTGGCAGACTACAATGGATTAAAAGAAGAATCCAAAGTGCCAATTTGAATAGATGAATATGCAGTCAATGAAGAATGAAAAGAAGAGTAATAGATTAGGAATAATATGGGGTTTCTAACATTACTCTTTGAGATGGAAAGGTTGCTCTAAAAAAAAAGTGATATCTTGATAAAATTTAAGATGAGCTTGAGCAACAATGGATTAAAAGATGAATGCAAAGTGCCAATTTGGATAGATGAATATGCAGTCAATGAAGAATGAAAAGAAGAGTAATAGATTAGGAATAATATGGGGTTTCTAACATTACTCTTTGAGATGGAAAGGTTGCTCTAAAAAAGAAAGTGGCAGACTACAATGGATTAAAAGATGAATGCAAAGTGCCAATTTGGATAGATGAATATACAGTCAATGAAGAATGAAAAGAAGAGTAATAGATTAGGAATAATATGGGGTTTCTAACATTACTCTTTGAGATGGAAAGGTTGCTCTAAAAAAGAAAGTGATATCTTGATAAAATTTAAGATGAAGAAAGGAATGCATAAGTTTTAAAGTTGTCATTTTTCCTTTGATCGCCAAAATATTTTCACAAGCAAATCTATTATGCTTCGCTACCAACTTCCCTAAATCTCACTGGGTGGGTGAGATAATGGGAGTAAGCCCAAGATTTATTGCCTTGAATTAAACTATAATAAATTATGAACAACTAATTTATACAAACAAATGAAAGGGAGATCATATAAACAATAATGTACATTTTGTGAAGAAAATAAATTGAAATTTGAACAAACTGATTACAAACTAATGAATGAAATTATGAGTAGATTTCATGCTAATACTCTATTAGCCATAAGGCCGCATAAGTATGCATTAAAATATGACATAAACAAACTCATAATTTTCAGCCATTAATGTCATAAAAATCTGTTCACAAAAATTAGCAACATAAAGTAAATTTTTTAGAGAAATATGTAAAAAAGATATTGGTTGTTGATTGTTGATTTTATTAATGAAAACTTGATTACAAGGTACTATTTTGGCTAATTATTGTGAGAATCTAGACCAAAAATCAACTTTAAAATGTCTATGAAAGACTCATATGTTGACACTCGAAATGTTAAAAGTTAGGCAAGACTACAATGGATTAATTAGCATTGATATAATAAATATCAAACCTTCTAACAACACAAAATAACACAGAAAATAAACACCAACCTTATTAAAGGAACCAAAAATTGATGAGCTCACTTTCTCCTTGTCAAGCCTTGAAGGATTTTTGTTGTCACCAAACAAGTAAGCTCTTGTACTCTATAATATATTAGTCAAAGGAAAAATGACAACTTTAAAACTTATGCATTCCTTTCTTCATTATTATTTTCCAACCTTCCTTATGTTCCTTTTGCTTAGTTTTATATTTTCCTTGGGTAGTTGGCGGGAAAAATTGTTTTATAACTAATGTTTGTATGATGTTGAAGTTTTTTTCTTTTTATTTAGAATAAGACATTTAGAAGGGGTATTTTTAATTAATACCATCAAAATATGTACCACAGTAAATAAAAAATATGTTGTTCCAATACTTGATAACGTTGTAGTATAAAATATGTTTATGAAAAATAAAGTAAAACCACATTATGCCAAAGAAATAATGTATGTTAGCTATGTTAGTTTTCTAGGGCCATCCATGTAGAATGGTCTTTTCTCCTCCTCCTTTTCTCTCCTCCCCCCTCCTTCAGTTGTGGGAATATTAGTATGTGCGTGTAATGAAGTGTCCCCAGAGGGACAATGTACATGTATGGATGAGATACATAATTTCCCCAATGTAAGACAAGACAAATAATCAAGGGGTTGTTGAGCATGGAAAGAAGCAGCCTAAGATAATGCAAAGTGTATCTGAGGACTAATAGTCACAGAGTGAACTGAGTGATGACAAACATTAGGCTGATGTGCAAATCTAGATGTGGGCCTAATAGGGTTGGTGTCCCAACCATCATTCTATTGTAGTAGTTATTGAGATATATGAGGTTTTTAATTTCCATTATGCTAGGATGTGGAATAGGCTCATTTTGTGAAGCATGTGGGGTAGGAGGAGGAGGAGGACCTCTGAGGTATAAGTGACTAACCTGTTGAATAATCTATGGAAATTAGTTATAATAGGATTCTTCTACCTTGATAACTATTTGTGATGTGTTTTAGATTTTCTTATTAGCATAGTCTACACTTGTTATTATTAGAGTGTGTCTTCTTAGTTCATCAAATAACTACCAAAACAAAGAGACAAGAACACACAATGTTGGCTTTTTTCAGGGCCAAAAAGTCTCCCTCTTGGAGAGGAAAACCAACACACAATTCTTCTTATAGAGATTCCCATTGATGAATACCAAGACCATGACCCTTGACTTAATTAAGTCATTCTAGGATCGTGACACCAATCCTTTTCTTGATACTCCTAAGATCATCACCATCACTACTGCTTTACCAAGTCATTGAGATCATCATAGTTGCACCATCATCAAGGTCATTGTTGTACGTTCACTGAGATAGTCATTGTTCATTTACTAAGATCATCACTGTATATTCACTGATATTATCATTGTATCATTAGGGAAATCATCATTGTGCCAACGAGCTCCATATACTGAAGTTGCACCGAGATATTTTATTATGATTATGACTTCAAAATTGTATCTCCATCAAACATTGTGCCAAGATTATGACTGCGTCCATAATATGAGATAGAGTGTCTCTGTAGGATCACTAAGATCCTTACCATCACATTTTATGCCTTGACTATCATTGTTCCTATTATGTGTTATGAGTGTGTTGATTACGCCAAAACGTGATCATGTGGAGGCTAAGACACAATGATATTAATCATTGTAATTGTCTAATATTTCCATAAAGGTATGTGAAGATAGCACTTCATTGAATATAATGAGATCATGATTGTTTGTCGAGACAGAGTATTTTGCATTGATACCTTCATCTTCGCATATATGTCGAGACTGTAATCACTTTGAAGAATTCGAGGTTATGACCCACAGTGATTGTCACCGAAGAAGGTAGAGGCATCTTATCTCCTGTAATGCAGATTCCATACAAAAACATGCTTGTGATTGACCTTCTTTTACGTAGATCCATAGCAAGGTATATATAGTATTTTCCACTTCATAATAAGCCGACTTGAGCTAGTGAAGAGATGCGTCTATAATGCAAGCTGACATGACACCATTTAATTTATTTTGTTGGCCGACTTAATTGAATTTTCCATTGTTTTGTTTGTGGACTTCTTCTTGTGCTATGTCTTGGAGGATTGTGCTTATCTTGGAGAGCCTTTTAGACTAGTATACATTTACACATAGGCTTAAGAAGAGATTCTTATACATGACTTTGACTCTTTGAATTTCCTAGACTTATGAAATGAGCAAGAAACTCATTCTTATAATTTTCAAAAATAATATTTCTTTTCCTTGACAAGTACAGAGATCAAAATTATATTTGTAAATATCGAACCTGGTTACACTTTCTTCAACACTCCCTCTTAACTAGGGAGGTATTTATAATGGTGCTTAGTCATTCTCAATCTGAAGAATTTCTCATAAGAAGAATCAGATTGGTAACCCATCTGTAGAGCATCATAGTAACCAACATTGTTTCCACAGCAAGGCTTTGACCCGATAGCTCTATCTCTCATCAGATCAGAGCATAATGTTGGTGAGAGAAACGACTATAGACACCTTCATCATTATCTCTCAAGGTACATACCCACCCAGATGTTCACTGAGTATGCCCTTCTAGGACTTTCTTCCCTTGGGTTCCCAACCCTCAAAGAATATCATTCCTCTTTCCTACTCTTATCTTGGATTCCCTACACATCCTCAAAGGGAATCGAATTCCAAATAATTACCCAATCCTCCATTCTTTCTTCCCAGGTGAAGATAAGAATGTTGTGTCTATCATGTGTCTACATTTCCATTCATGGCCTTCTCTAAGACTTACAGTTTTCATTCGTTGTCTAGTGCATGACACATAAAATTGAAAACCACATCTATCACTCCATTTTTAATCAGGGGTGACTTAATCCAACCTCCCTCTTAATTAGGGATTCTCCTTTCATCAATAATTTTTTATTCGTGGGTCCTTCATCGACTTGATCAACTTCTTTTCTTGATGTCATGAAATTTAGTCGAGCTTCTTCCTTGTAGGGCTTTTGGCCATCAATCACTTTCATTCTTGCTTTGTCATGTCATTTCCTTTTCATGGAAAGTGGCCTTCTTGGTACATAACTGGAACATTCTTAATCTGGCTACTTCTTTCTCATCATGCTTATTTTAGGAGTATCCATTGCATGAATACTAGTTGTACTTTCACTTATAATTCTTGTTCTAGTAGCCCTCCATGAACTCATCCAAATATTATTCAAGAGATAAAAACATATCATTAAATAAAATCATACCTTTCGAAATGTCTCTTCATCATGACATATTTTCAGTAGGTATCAGCATCGTGCATACTTGTTGACACGTTTCCCAAAGATATCTATTGTCAAGGGTCTCTAATTTTCAAATTTTCATCAAAGTCTTCATATCTTTCAGGGAGATTTCCTAGTCAGCTCTTCATCATAGTAAGAGCCGTAGAGGAATCGGCAGATCTGCCGATTTCCTTCATCATAGTTTCATAGCTCACGATCTCTTTCTCAGGGGTTTCTAATCAGGTTTATGTAATTATATTCAACCACCTCAAACTTTATATGAGGACATATTATGTTGATTTCATCTAGTGCGACTTATGCCATTTTGCATATTTTAAGAGGGGGATATCCTTTTATCTTTATCATGCTTCTTAATATATAAGTGATGATCTATATTACCTACAACCATATGACATGACATTTTAAAATTAAATGCATGCATACATACCTCATTTCACCTTTAGGTCATCTAGGCTTCTTCCAACAACTTTCTTGATTGAAGTGTCTTCAACCCCTTGATCTGCTTCTATTATTATGTCACCATAACATTATCCACGAATTCCATGAGTTGGAGTTCTTTATGAACCACTTTCTTTCTCTCTAGATTAGTGAGCCCTACGATGAGGATTCCATCAGAGAATTTTGAGGATATTGTATATCCCCAACTAGTAGATGTTTCCTTTTGACTTGATGTATGATGAGCCTTATCCTCGATTACACCTTCCTTTCCTTCAATGTCCATTGAGGTTCCCAGGAGCTACATCCTACATGTTTGTATGCCATGGATTTTTTCCTTCATGATTCCCATGGTAATGTCACAAACTCTTGTTTCTAATGTTTTCATGATGCCACAATGCATCTTAATATCATGGCCATCTCTTTAATTAAAGATCAAGGAGCTTATGATAATATCCTTTTGTGAGGGAGGCCATCTTAATCGTAGTGGATATCTATTGCTCCCTCATTCCTTGGCCCTTTTCTTTAGTTTCCTCCATTTTTGGTGATATGAGCCTCTTTCTTGAATCTTATACTATTTTTTCTTTTCCTTTCTACACATAATTGTGTTCTTCAACATTTTTCCTTCTGTCATAGATACCACAAGTTGTCGAATGAGGTAACCTTCTTTTTTCATGGATATTTGTTACCTTGATTATTATCTTCTTATCATATTTCCTAGATCTGTCAATTGAGATCTCATGAATATGTTCTTTCTTTATTTGAAACCTTCATTTTGTGTAGATCATGTCTAAGTGATGTGACCTTCTATATTTCATTTTTCATAGAATGTATCCTCTAGTATTTCATATATCTCTTTGATGTCTTCTTTCTTCACACATGGGGATGAGAGAACCTTAATGTTTCATTCCCGTGAATTCAAAGAAGACCTTTTTCCTTGATATGTTCATTAACTTCTTTTATCTATGAGGATTATGACAATCCTCCCCATTTCATGCAAGGACCTTTGAAGATCCATTCAATCCATAAATCTCCTTACAGTCATGAAGTCATTTAACCAGACTTGGTTTTAAAATGAAAGATACTTACTTGACAAGTGAAGATGAACTCTTCTACTTGATCAATTTGATGCTGGTTGGAGATGATGTATTGGATTTGCCTCTTGGATGGTGTTCTCTTCGATGGAAAGCATTTATTCAATGGAAAAGGTTCCTTCCTTTTGATGAGGATGATTTGTTGCTTCCCTGGGATGATATTCTTCTAGGGAAAGGAAATGATCCTTTCTTTTATAACCTTTAAGGTGATGACAATGTTTTTTCTTCTTCAATATGATTTTCCTTCTTTAGTAGTGGAGATCAGGATTTCTACTAGGGTTTCAACCTGTTTCAATATGAAGTGATCTTTGATTTTGAGATCTTTTGAGTTACCTTTCTTTGTAAACACCTTGATGAGGGTCTTGGTGGCATTTTGATTATGGTTATGGAGACATAAGTTCTTGCTATTGTAGACTGCTTGTTGTGGAATTGATCCTTCAATCTTTACAAAACCCTTCAAATTGCTTTGTTTTCCTTGAAGAATAATCCTTGTATGTCTCTTTGTTGCCCTTCCTTTGACTTCTGAACCTTAGCTCTAATGCCATGTTGAATAATATAGGCCAATTAGTTATGATAGGACTCTTCTAGCTTGATAACTATTTGTGAGGTGTTTTAACTTTTCTTCTTGGCATAGTCTTCACTTTTTATTATTAAAGTGTGTCTTCTTAGTTCATCAAATAGCTACCAAAACAAAGATACAATAACACACTATGTTGGATTTATGCCAGGGCCAAAAACTCTCCCTCTTGGAGAGGAAAACCCACACAAAATTCTTCTTATAGAGACTCCCATTGATGAATACCAAGATCATGACCCTTGACCTAATTAAGCCATTCCAAGACCATGACACCAATCCTCTTATTGGCACTACTAAGATCATCACCATCATTATTGCTTTACCAATTTCATCATTGAGTTCATCATAGATGTACCATCATTGAGATCATTACTGTACATTCACTGAGATAGTCATTGATGATGATGATGATGATGATGGTTAATGTCCACTGAGACCAAATTGGTCTATCGACCTATAATTTTCTTTCTTAGTTTTTAATTGTTTGGCTCCTCATATTTCTTGGCGAGATTGGTGTTATAGCTTTCTTTTTTTCTCTACGATCTTCCAACTTTCTTTATCTTGTATCTCCTTCATCTCTTCTAATTCTTGGGACATTGTGAGGTCCCTATAATACTAGTGATTACCCCATTACTATTGTAGTTATATCCCTTATTAATATTGTTGTGCCTTTATTGTCCCCATATTGTTATTAATGTCCCCCATAGAATCCCTCTATTGTTATTTTTGTGCTTTTATATTATTATTGTTAGGTCGGATGGGTTATATTGTTAGCTCGATTAGGTTTTGTCATTTGAATCAACAAAGAAGCATTCATTTGTGTAATGTTAAGGAGGTTGCCCCCTCAAAGAGCCTAAATTCTAAGGCATTGATCTATCTTTTCTGTATTTTTGTGAGCTGGTTTCATAACAGACATTGGTATCTTAGCTTCACAATATATTGTGTTCGTCCTTTCGAAGATAGTTGGAGAAGAAGTTTGGTTTAGGAGATCTTCTTTGCTGTTAAATGAAGATTTATTTTGTGCGCAATCTGAACCCTCATAACTATTGATGCTTGAGGGGTTGTCGACTTCACTCTTTTATTGTTGGGCAGGGCTTTCCCCCTGCTTGTCTTGAGAGTTGTTTCTTTCTTGCCTGATTTCTTGTGATTCAGATTTTTCTTGAGAGTGTTCTTATTTGATGACAGTGTAGTGTTCCTTTTGTGCTCCTTCCCACCATGAAGATCTGTGGTGATTTTTTCTAGCAAAATTTTTCTGGGAGGATTTTGGGAAATTTTTGGCTAGGTGGCCTATCTCAAAAAAGGATCGACATCTGAAGAGGACACTTTCATAATCGAGTTTCTAGTTCCACACATAGGCGTGAATAGGTAGGTCTAATATAACTGGGAATCTGGAACTGAAGAAAATTTCCCAATTGCGTGCATAGGTGGTTCTAGCATATTCCTTTGTTTCTGTGCACTTGCAATAAAATTTCCCAATTGCATTTCCAATTTCTTTTAGCGAAGAGAAATTCTAGAGATGCAAGGGTAGATTTAGCAATCTCACCCAAAGTGGTGTTGAGATTATGACTATTGTTGAGGGACCGAATGATGGGTTCCGTGGCCTCATGAATAGGTCTGATTTTTCCCAAAACCAAGGGTTGGAAACTAGAAGACATTGTCTGCTTTTAGGGGTTTCAAAATATACTATAAAGAAACCCCTAGCATAGGGGTAGATATTAATTGCATTAGGAATTAAAGGCTTCCATGCCTCCGATATCCAATTGTGGAGAGCTATCAGTCGTGGCCAAAAACCATTGAATTGGTAGATTAGGGTAGTCTTAGAGAACTTCAAATCTTCATTAAGTGAGGCCTGAACCACCTGGACAATGGGGGCTGGGGCTTCACTAATGATACGGGCAGGAGCTTGCCCCCCAAAGGTGGTTGGAACTAAGCCAGCAGCTATTTTCGCGAAGCTGGGAGCCATCTGGAGAATGCTCTTCTGCTGAGTATAAAATATTGCCAAAGAGAAGCCACAGAATATTTCCAAAGAGAAGTGAAGAGTCGTAGATCTATAAACCACAGTAAAGAGAAGAACCGTAGATCTAAGGCCCAATTGATGAGAAGAGAAGTGAAGAGTCACATATCTATATCATGACTTGGTTACATTCTAGCAATGGTTTCCAAGACTTGGTTACAGAGAAGAGCCACAGTAATATGCATGTAGTATGTCAAAACTAGTATTCTAGATCTCCACCTAGAGCCGTATTCTAGATCTCCGCAGATCTTCGCATGAAAGAGCCACAGTAAGAGCCGTAGAGGAATCGACAGATCTAAGAGCCGCAGAGGAATCGATAGATCTAATATGGTGTATCAATGGAGCTACATATCTCTGCAGATCTAATATGGTGTATAAGAGCTGCAGATCTTCGCAGTAAAGAGCCGAAGTAATATAATAGATCTTGGAGGGATTGAATGATGAAGAGTCGCAGATGAAATCGGAAAATCTAAGAGCCGCAAAGGAATCTCCAAATTCATTTACTGAGATCATCACTATATATTCACTCAGATTATCATTGCATCTTTATGAAAATCATCATTGTACCAACGAGCTCTATATACTAAACCTGCATTGAGATCTTTTATTAGGATTATGACCGAAATTATATCTACATCAAGCGTTGTGCCGAGATTATGACTGCGTCCATAATATGAGACAGAGTGTGTCTCTGTAGGATGACTAAGATCCTTATCATCGCATTTTATGCCTTGACTATGACTGTGCCTATTATGTGTTATGACCATGTTGAGTATGGAAAAATGTGATCATGTTGAGACCAAGACACAATGATATTCATCATTGTAATTGTATGAGATTTATATAAAGGTATGGGAAGATATCACTACATTGAATATATCGAGATTATGATGTTTTGCTGAGACAGAGTGTTCTACACTGAGACCTTCATCTTTGCATCTATGCTGAGACTGTAATCACTATGAAGAATCTAATATTATGACCCACTGTGATTGTCATCGAAGATGGTAGAGACATCTTATCTCCTATAATGCGGATGTCAGATGAAAACATGCTTGTGACTGACCTTTTTTTGCGCAGATCCATAGCAAGGTATATATAGTAGCTTCGACTTCATAATAATATGACTTGAGGCAATGAATAGATGTGTCTTTAATGCAAGCCGACATGACATCCTTTAATTTTTTTTGTTGGCCGACTTGACTGCATTTTCCATCGTTTTGTTTGCAAAATTCTTCTTGTGCTTTGTCTTGGAGGATTGTGCTTGTCTTGGAGGGCCTTTTAGACTAGTATACATTTACACATAGGCTCAAGAAGATCTCCTTATACATGACTTTGACTCTTTGACTTTCTTAGACTTATGAATTGAGAAAGAAACTCACTCTTGTAATTTACAAAAATAATCTTAGTGGATATACACTTTCTGCAACATAACCTAGGTCAACTAATTGAACTCCTCAGAGCCCATGTCAAAGTGTATGGAGAATATAATTCTTTTATTTCTATTCCCCCTACATGATACATCTTTTATTTTGGGTTTTCCTTTCTTGTTTCCTCAAGAACCTTTGTTAAAGTAACTCATAATGTATTGTGATCAAAAAAATATATCATGTAGCCATTAATTGTTGAGCATAAATATATAATCAGTAAAAATAACATAATGTTTAAAGTCATGTTTCACATAAATGTTGGAGTGTTTTGCATACACGCAATGAAAAGCATATAACACGGGGAAAGGGATTGATCATGAATCCAACAAAAGAAAGTGTTACAAAGAACATGTAAGTTGATATAATGAAGATGACATGAAAAATGAGATATTTGTGTGCTCATGTATCATGCTTAGTAAAACATTGTATTTTAGTTTGTGTGATATATTTATGCATGAGTATTTTATCTAAAACATAACATGCAAAAGATAGATTTCACAAACTATAGAGAAAATACATGAGTATTTGTAGTTGAGTAAACAAAAAACAATATTCTAAGTTTTTATTTTTGCTTCATAATGGTGGCCATGGATATGGGCATGGATGAGTACTTATACAGAAGATTTGGAAAGAACAATGAACAAATATATGATCGAAATTAGCAACATGTTTGAGAATAACACTTTAGTGAGGTCAATTTGGTTACCTGTGAGTGAAATGAGGGTTGAGTTTTTCATTTTTTTCCTGAACTGATTTGCAAGCTATAAAGAAAATTCATAAACTTTCTAGCACTTCATTTTGAGTGTGATTATGAAAATGGTAAAAGGTAGGGGACAATGTCTCAGTGTGGGAGGTGTGAAATGGTAAGTATGGTGTGGAGTAACCCTGTTATGCAAAAATGTCAATTATTGTCTTTTTTGGGCAATGAAATGATATTTTAAGGTCTACGAGACTAAAAATAGTCTATGAGACAATTAGTTCCATGTTTTTCACTTTTTGCAATTCAATCCTTTTCCAACTCAAATTGATCATGAGTTAGCCCAACCTTTCAATAATCCCCTCGCTGAAAAGAAAATGCCAAGAAACTGATGCTAACATGTTCTCATAACTTTCTTTGATGTCTTTGAAAGCATCACATCCAAAATGAAATGTTCTTTGGATTCCACTACACCAGACGTGAAAAATGTACACACCCGTTCTTCCCAAGCTTCTTTAGGAATTTTCCATCGTCCTGTTTCACACTGAAGTTGATGCGAGTTGGTCCTTAATTGAGCAATAAGAACCTTTTCCCTCCACGGAATGCTAGCTCCAATGAACTCTTTTTGTTGTAGATCAGGTGTAGGGTTCAATTCGTTAATGTAGTACTTCTTCTTTCTATCCAACTCTTTCCCCCATACCATTTTACGAAACTTCTCCACAACAAAATTCTCTAGATTCTTGCTATTTATGGGATAGGCATTGATGTATATATTCCAGTTTTTCATCCATGTATAATTTTTTTCATCCATGTTTTCTTTCTTTCACTCATGCCTTCATTGAAGATACCATTAGACCATCTACCTACTCTCATTTTCTCAATTATTTTTATATATCTTATGAGTCACACCATAACAATTATTTTGATGGGAGTTGCTCCTGTTTCACTCAACATTATCTCATAAGGTACTGAACTTTTTATTTTTAACTTTCTCATGTTCAAATGTTTTGGATTTTCTCAATTTGTTTCCGTTTTGATATGGGGGTGTTGCTAGCCCACAATTCACACCCATATAGCATCACTGGACAAAATAGGAGTCCAAAAATAACTTTAATCGTTTTCCAATCCCATAACTCTGCCTCTCTAAGAATGTTTTCAAGAGAATATGATTCTTTCCACCCTCCTAAAATTCTCTTCTTTATGTAGTCCTCCCAATTGAGTTTGTTGTTGAAATCAATCTCGAGGTACTTGTACTCATTTACTTCTTCAAGAATGTTTTCATCAAAGAAGAAAGTATGTTGGCTCTGCTTCCTTTTATTAGAGAAAATCATTATTTTGGTCTTGCTAGTATTGACTTGCATCCCCACTGCTCTATAAAAATGATCAAGGGCATATTAGTGCATTTGAAATCCATGGGTTGATTTAGAAATAAATACAATATGATCGACATATAAAAGAAGCTTTATCGCAAACTCTCCCAACCGAACACCATCTCCACCTTGCATATTTAGCCACTTTTCCAATTTATCAATGTATAAACCAAAAAGAGTAGGGGATAAAGGGCAATTTCTTGACTCCAATGCCACTTCTAAAGATTTTTGAAATACCTGTTGAGGTTCTAATTTTGACTTTCACCTCTTCATAAAGTCTATGGACAATGGCTCTGTAATGTACATGAATTTCAAGTTCTTCCATTCTATGCCACAACTTATCTCTAGGGACTGTGTCAAATGATTTTTTGAAGTCAAAAAAACAGAAAAATACTTCTTATTTGTCCTCCCAAACCTTTTCAACAATGTGTCTCAACGTGATACCATGATCCACTATAAAATGCTTTGGCCTAAAACCCACTTGTACTCTTGCCCTCTTTTCTTTTACCTCTACCCACTTAATAATTTCAAGTTAAGAAAGATTCAAAAATTATACATGGGCCATATCAAACTTAAAATCACCTTATGTTTACTTGCCAAAAAGTACCTTATGTTTACTTGACAAATTTCTAAGATGGCATGGCATAATGATAAATGTATGAACCAAAATGGAAAGGTGAGGACCAAATACCTTTTAAGTTGTATGTAAAATAACCATTATATGTCTTCTTTCATATGTTGGAATGCATTCGAGATGAGGATGGAGTTACAAGTAATTCACGCTACTTTTAACATGGCCTAGCTTAGCATATAAGCCAAGAAAATCATACAGTGACAAACCCCAAGTTTATCATATTAACAATGATGAGATATGTAACAGCCTGACTAAGTCTAATGTATACAAGGCATGGGTGTGGGTTGAGATATCTTGATGGGAATTAATACATTTTTTTTTTGGATGCATGGAAAACCCATCATTGTGAGACCGTAATATGGGTTGGGAGTTGACATGCCCTATTTTATTTGTTGTGGCTAGGTTTTAATAGAATGTTGCAGGGAAAAAATCATGAGGGGATGAATTATGTCTGTGTATTCATAAGGTTCTGTCAAAATGACAGGGCATTAACTGTTGACAAATATGCTTTGTCTTCCCTATAATTGGTTGCGAATGGTTCCTCTTACCAGTTGTGAGAGCCAAGTGAAGTTTCTAGTGAGCTCTAAAGCTCAACTTCTTCCTAGAGAGAAAAAGAACACACCAAATACCTTTACTTCATTGTGAGTCACGATGTTCTCCACGATCTTCAATGCAATAAACTATTGTAAGGTCTCATAAATTAATCAACTATAAAATTTATCAGCGTATGGATCGTAACATTATCAAAATAATGGCATATTATATATGCACCATATGTTTGTGGTTTGCAAAAATTGGTTTGATATTCACGACATAAACCTTATAAAAGTTGTTTGATATTCATGTATAAATGTCTATGATAAGATTGTTACAAACT